>LPNX010776459.1:250534-270571 GCA_001517045.1 Pseudotsuga menziesii
ACACTGGTCTTGATCTTGTTCCAATTTCTGGGGTTTAAAGGTACATTCAACTTTTCCAACTTTGAGCCTATCTTTTGGATATTCGAAGGTTTTTGATATCCCACACAGGATTACTGACCCCATGTTGGAGACACTATTAACTCATAGAATTGCACCTTGTGGAATTCTGGAGTTTACTTCAAGATCATTAGTTCCTCTTCAGCTCTGCATTACCCATTTTGACTGGTTTTAGGGAAGAATTTCATTAGCATTATCCTAGTGGACCATTCTGAATTTTTCTAATGTGATTCAAAGTTCAAACACTGATATTTTTAAACAGAAACATGAATCTCATGAATGCAAGGATTGCACTTCACGGAGAGGTGGTCTATTCAGAGTTCTTGAACTGTGATTAGGACACGGTGATATTTTTAAAGAGAGACATGTAGCTCTATGTGATGATCAATACTTCTATTGTTAGACAGGCTGCATGCAAAGCATCCAATGGACATTTGGATGTATGCAAAGCATCCAGTGGACATTTGGTTGCATCCAAAGCCTCATGCATGATCTTGTTATTTTTAACAATGTCTATTTTATTTTTTTTGCAGGGGCTATTTTTAAAACGTGAATGCCTTCCTAGAATTAGGCTTTGGAGGGTTACTATTTTTATTTTTAGCAGGTCTATTTTAGGCATCGCTATTTTAGTAAGTCTTGGCATTGTTTGTATCTCGACATTATGACTTACTATTTTTAGTAATGCCTATTTTTAAACATTACCATTTAAAAAAAATGTGCTATTCCGATGCGAGACTACTACATCTGAAGGTAGTAAGTATGAAAGTTCAAATCAGTTTGGATGACTTATTTTTTTGTGGATGACAAATTGGTTTTTGCCTTATTTAGTGAGGCACGTCATGGATGTTGATGTCTCTCCATGGTTCCAAAATCGGGCAAACATTCTGCAAATTATTCTCCCAGAGTGATCATGTGTAATATTGACCAATGGCTGGCAGAGAATGCCCTTGTCGTAGCCCTTATTAATCATGTGTGATATTGACTATGTGTATTGAGGCTTGGATGCTTAGCCTTTGTCTAGTCATGTGGATTGAGTATGAGTGAAGGAAGTCTAGTGGTCACATTGCATACTCTATGTGGGAGTGCTTGTGATGGAGTGATCTATTCTAATAGAGTGAGTTGACTTATCTATTTGATAGGGGATCTCACCTCCTTGTAGAATAGACAAGTCTAATCTAATGTCGAATTTGACATTGACTCTAAGAAGTGTTTGGGATTTCTTAGAGCATGTTCAAATCAATATTAGAGCTCTATGGAAGAATTTGATCTGCATGTGAAGAGATGGACATATACAAGAGAACTTTTCTATGATGAAAAAATAACCAAGAAGTCAAGACAAACCATTGAAGAAGTCCTAGATAGCATTGAAGTCCCAAAGAATGTTGAAGGCAAGAAAGAGCAAAACTGCCCCAGTAAAAGGGGTAAATTGGCCCTAGAAGACAAAAGACAAGTCAGAATCACCAAAAGTACAAGTCAGCTTCAAAAGTGAAAAAGTCAAGTCAACTAAAGTATATAAATAAAGTCTTCACACACTTCATTTGACACAACACAACTACACATCTTCTCTCTCCAAGTGTGCACGTTTTTGCTGGGCATAGCAAAATCTGAAGGAGCAATTTTTTGGTTCTCATCTCTTCTTGGAAGCTCTCCATTTCTCCCTAGAAGCTTGCTAGGGTTTCTTGTGTAAGAAGGGCACACTCTTATGTGCTAGGGTTCATCTTTATGATTGGTATTGTACTTGAATTGGATTGATTTCTTCTAAAAAAAGTTTGTTGGGTTTTCTCCCTATTGGGTTTCCCATAGTAAAAAACTTTGTGTCTCTCGTGCATGGTTATCTTTTAGTGATCTTGTTTTTTTTCCGCTGCAAGCGAATGTTGAAATTATGCAATGAAATTGTGGGATGAAATAAATGCTTGAAGAATCATTGTGATAATAATTGTCAAGTAAATTGAATCAAAATTCAACAATGGAGTTCAATGATGGTCAAAATCTTGTTTAGTTTTAGTGTTTTAGAAGTTGCTTAATCAGCACGTAAAGCATGAGTTTACATCTAGATATTGGGCATTTATTTTGGGGATCAGTTGTGGCACATAGTTCGAGGAAGTTATCTAGTCATGAACTGCCTTGAGGGATATTTCAGGCATGCTTGATCAGTAGTAAAAATCAGCTTTTCGTGGATAAAATAAGCACAATTTTGCATACCTTATCCTTTCTAAAATCATATCAGAATCTTACTATTCTTGGACAAGTAGAGTGCTCTTCTAATTGTCCTTATTCATCTCTTTTTGCTCATATTTTTGGTGAAGATGCCCATAGTATCCCAGAATAGGTGCTTCACTTGAAATATGTGGCATTGTTTTGGAGGACATTCTTGGTGCTTTCCCCAAGAAAGGACTCATGCCTTTGCATGTTGAGATAACAGGAGTTTAGGTGCTGTGTTTTAGACTGATTTAAGTTGTTTCAACTTTTTATCCTCGTCTTTTAGTCTATATCAACATGAATGGGTGCTCTTTTGTGGATATGGATCGGCATCTTTAAGTGTTGATTTGACAGCAGTTAAGGCAGTTCTTTTGTGAATGAAATCAGCATGCATGTGAGGCACTATTTTCAGGAATACTTCTTTCTATTTTCATCAATTGAAAGTGCCACACTTGAGGATTATCTAGTTGGTTTTATGTTTGCATGTATCAGTTCTAAATTCAGCTTGGAGGACGCCATCTCTAGGAGAATAATGTTGGCATCATTAAGATATATTTTGAGGACTAATAATCAGCCTTGCTTCACATACATCAACTCTAAATTCAGCATAAAGGGAAGCACTCTAGATGAGGATAGGGTTGTGCATTGTTGATATCTTCTAAGATATTGATTGTATAAGCTATGATCCAGGATTCATAAGTATTGGCCAGCTTCAAGGCCTTATCACAGATTTCCATCTACGGGTAATCAAGCTGGTGGAGTATAAATCAGATTACTTCAAATTCTTCAATACTCCTGCCCAAGTGATTGGGATTGATGTATTTGTTTGGAATGGTCTCATGACACTTTGAGTTACTAGATTGAACGTTTGATGTTAGCATTCCATTGTTCTGGTATCATAAATTGTTGCAAAGATTCTTGTTGTCGCTTGCCTTTGTTTAGCTTTTACGAGAGCATTTAAGACATTTTACTGAGCAAGATTGATGCGTTATCTTTGCTGCTTAGTTTCTTTGTCAACATTGATTGTTGGGTAATGTAGTTATGTTTGTTTATTCAGCAGTTAGTGTCTTTTGTTAAATTTGTAGCATTAGCATGAATACTTTAAAATTTGCAGACTAACATAAAACAATTGACAAGTGCAGTAAACAACATCAACACATCAATACACTGAACACAAGAGTTTTTCACTCAGGTAACCTTTAAAGGACAAAAACCCCAAAACTATCAGTAATTCATCTCGTAAATGAGATGACTGAGTTCTTCAATGAATTCTCAAACCTTGTAATGTCCCCCTCTAATTAAGCAGCCCAAAACACCCACTAACCTACTTAATTCCCATAGGTTCGAGCAGGTACTGCATGAGAGGGAATTGAATGAGGGCATTTGATACTTAGAGCAGAGCAGGACCTTCATTCAGTGTTAAATTCATCAGTCGCATAAAAGAAGCCTTATTTCTTTAGGCTTAAAAGTCAATGTCAAATTAGAATTGCATGCATGCAAATGTGAAGCATGAACCCTAAAAGTGAGATGCAAACCATAAAAGCGCATAAGGTTCTATTTAAGAGGGTTATTGGACTAAAGAGAGTATCTATTATTATTGTTGATTGAATTTGGAGTTTTTGAGCAGCAGCACAATGTGCAGCCGCGGCAGTTGGGGTTGGAGACGGTGTCTTCAGCTAACGAGGGTTCAGCAGTGAGATATCTGCCCTAGTCTCTTATTGGGATAGATCATCCAGGTTTATCCATAACATTCATCATATACTTCAATATCCGTAGATCCAGCACACTCCAAAGGAATATTGACAGACCCACGTTTTGCAGCCGAAAGTAGCTGGGAAACCACAGAAGGATTCGCAGGGACCACAAAACCCAGTCTTTCCTCTGCATGTCAGCTTCCTCTTTCTCAGCAAACCCATCCTACGGAAAACCAGGACTATCAGCTATCAGTTTGCTCATCTGGAGCAGCTATCAGCAAACAGAGAGCTTGGGGTGCGTGAGCAGTAGAACCACATATCAATTCGCTGGGCACTTGGAGGCAGCCAAACCTCTACATGCGGTAGTCTATCTCTCTAGCATCAGCAGACAGACAAGCCCACAAAGTTTCAGCCGGATCTGACCTCTCCTCCTCCAAAAACATCACCTTCATCTTGGAGGGTGCTCACGGTACAGTTGGGCGTCAACAGCAGAAGAGGAGCACTGATAGTTCACCTATTCAGCCTTTCATGCATGCAGCTTATCTCAAGAGTATTATCGGCTGAGTTATCAGTGGTAAGTGTTAAATTATTTTCTGCAAACCCTAGCCAAGTTTGCATGCACAGTTATTCAATATATTTTAGGGCATTTTTGCATGCCAAGTTTGCATGCACAATTATTCAGTATATTTGTATAAGATTGGGTGCGTGAGCCAGCACTACAATAGAACATTAGAGAAAATCAGTATTTGGGATATTACAGTGGTATCAAAGCATGTTCCTTGCCAGTTGTGGGCTTGAACATGAGAAGTAGATGAATACAGAAGAGGACACTTTTGTAACCTATAGGAGAAGGAAGAGTAGGTACACAGAGGAATTTGAGGATATCCAACAAGAAGGTACCAACTCAAACATGGACCCAACAGGTATACACTCTGACAGGGGAAAAGGAACGGGAGAAGATGAGGACAGGATGGAGTTTCGCAACCTAGTAAGTGCATTGCAAGACCCAACCAAAGGGCAAAAGGATGTACTTAATGCAATCAACAGATTATTGATGAAACCAGAATCAGGTAATAGCTGTACACCTCTCTCACTGGTAGATAGAGGGTCTACAAGCAGTAGTGGGAAGCATGCATAGTGAACCCTTCGTGGAATATTTGTAGGAATACAAGGACTTAGGGGATGAGTTTCATGTAGCCATGTCTTTTTTAGATTTTCGCAACATGGAGAGTAGGAACAGGCCCAGAAATTTCAACAAGGGATTCAATCATAATTATGAGTTGCAGAAAACCTTGGGTAGGTTGACCATCCCAAACTTTGATGAGGCTCGCGGAGGTTCAACGAGGATATAGGTTCAAAAGTTGGATACCTATTTCCAACTCAACCCCATGACGGAGACATATGCCATTAAATTGGCTACACTCCACCTAGACGGAGGGGCTCATGAGTGGCGGTACCACAGATTAGTGACATTGGGTCATGACACCATCGACTCCTACAGTGAGTTCACTCAGAATCTCATGGAGCAGTTCAACAAGAAAGATCCGGAGATATATTTCAGAGAGTTGGCTCAACTCAAGCAAACAGGTAGCGTCGAGGCCTTTATCTCAGAGTTCCAGAGGGTAGTTGTTATGGTGACAGATGTGTCGGAGAGCAGGATGATTATGTTGTTTACCGAGGCCTTGACAGAACCACTATGGGGGTGGGTGAAAGCCTACAAACCCTCCACTCTACAGGATGCCATCAGCCGAGCTAGAGATCTCCAAGACTCAGTCCCGAAGAACAGGTTTCCACTCAAGACCAACTTTCCAGTTAGATACAAAGATAAGAAACCTTTCCAGCAGGACTTACCAAAGAAAACTTGGTTAGACAATGACACAAGGAAAGACTTGAGACGAAAGAAATTGTGTTTTACTTGTCAGGAATGATGGGTTCCAGGACACAGGTGCTTAGGAAAGGCCAAAGCCCACTACATAAAGGTATATTCAGACAGTGAAGGGGAGGACTACGAGCAAGAAACAACAGAGGAATTGCGGGCAACCGAGGAGGAGTCGAAGGATACACCAGAGGGAGTTATTGCTACACTATCTGGAGTACCTAGGTTCCATTCTCTCAGGGCCAGGGGAGTAGTACAGGGCCACAGAGTGGGAGTATTGATTGATGGGGGAGCGACCCACAATTTCATTGATGCAGCATGGGTGGCCAAGAGGAGCATTCCAACAGAGAAGTTTGATGGATTTACGGTAGCCGTAGCAGGAAACACCAGCATGGAGTGCAACTACTAGATTCCCAAACTAAATGTCACATTAGGCAACTACCACATGACAGACTCATTTTATGTAGTGAATGTTGTTGATACGAATGTGGTATTGGGCGTCCAATGGCTTTTGTTATCACCAACCTTGTAGTTTCCTATGTATGATGAATCCAGGATGGATGGTAGAGGGGCAAGCAACTAGGGAGGTGGAACTAAGACTGCCTAGACTCCCAAATGGATGGTTGTCACATCAATCAAGGCAGTCTTCGCTTTATGTTATCTAAATCCAAGACAACAACGGGGAAGACCCAGATCTACTCTCGACAGGAGAGATCAAACCTAGATACCAGAACATAGAGGTACATAAGGTGTAAGGTGTTCAAAAACTCTAGATCTACAGTAGGATTCAGTGGATGGATCAGGACTTCAACAATATATTGGCTGATCCAAAGAAGTAATCGGATGACCTTTGGGGGAAATGGTTAGATCTAGGGTTTTGGTACTAGCAACTAAAAAAGATTATCTCTGTCTTGGGAAGCGTAACCGAGGCAGGATGGGCAGGAAAATAGTCGGGACTATCTAGTACCTGGGTGACAAACTCAATGAAAAAGGTGAACAGGTGTGATTGTCTGAGTCATCAAGGAACAACCAATTTCAAGGGGAAGAGATCAATTCAGGGCTAGCGCTAAGGATGGGAGATAAGTGCATTTCGTGCATTGGGCAATGGAGTCAATATACACCCAGCGTTGAGGTAAACCCACCTAGGGTAGACCCGATCTGTGGACCCAGATAAGTGTTTTGGTCCGGATGGCTAAGTTAAGGCAGGAATTCAGTCAAGGAAGGCTAGCGCTAGGGTTGGATGAGACAGATCTGTAGATCTGAGGCCACCAGCAGACAACCAGCTCAATGTTGAAGGTGAAATGGGATTAGGAGGGGTTGATCTACACACTTGGTTCAGAGAAATTTGGAAAAAGTCAGATCTTGAAAAGTCAAAGTTGATGATTGAGGATGAGAGGGTGAAAAACTGATTTCTTCAAATCTAGGGCAAGCAGGATGAATCTAGCTCAGCGTTAGGGGTGTTCTGGAGTGCTCAGGACCTGATCTGTCAGATTTCGGAAACAATAAACTCTAGAAAGGTCCAGTTTTTCAATGATGGCGCTAGGGTTGTTTTCAGTCTAAAATTCAGATCTAGGTCACACTGTCATGAATCTGGACAGCGTTGGGGGTGATTTGGACTGTGTGAGACCCGATCTATCAGTCTATGAAGTCAGAAATCAAAAAAAGTCAAAACCCTAGCAGGTCAAATTTTCAGCAGGGGCGCTATGCAATTTTCAGACAATATTTCAGATTTAGGTCAAACCAGCAGGAATTTGACCAGCATTGCAGTAGATTCAGTGAGGGGGAGGCCCGATCTATGAAACCCAGCAGTGGTTTGGCCAAAGATCGGTCGGTTCCCGAATTTAGTATTTTATAGGGGTTTTTTAGTATTTTAAGGATTTTCAGAAAAATGGAAGGAAAACAGGTACAATGGATTGAGATCTGCTAAAGAGAAGAGAGTTACCTATTAGATCGTACCTGGAAATGCTTGTAGAAGCCTTAACAACGATGATCCTTGCTATCCCGATCAATTCTGGAATATCTACGTGATTTCTATGACAGATGTAAGCCTCAAGCCACCAATGCAACCCTACCGTGCATGAGCAAACGTCAACAATATCATATTTGCTAAGACAAGATAAAGAAACTAAATGCTATAGGAAAGTAAAAAGAAGTAATCATAGATCACAATGACACTAATGAAAACCCCCTGATCCAAGATGAAGATAACCGAACGAGTTGAGGTCCCCCTGCAAAAATGCTCCAGCCAAAACGCCCTCCTGTAGACAAGACAATGATAGCAGAAAAATATAGATCTCACATGAATTTCCACAATGCTAGGAAGCATAAGACTATCCAATCACCATTTGAGAACATCAGATGCAAAGCAGATCCAGAAAATATCCACGGAAAAAGCTTTCTATTATTCAGATTCAAGAGCCAAAGACCCCTTACAAATGAGAAGCTCTCTCCTTTAAAGAGAAATGAGACAACCACAATCATAACCGAATCCTAACCACTTTCAAAACGAGTGGATAAGATTAAAAGATAAAATATTCTAATCAATGGTTGAGATGAGCTCAACATACAATACATGGATCAATATAACCATAAAGTACCAAAGTGGATTAAAACACCCAACAAGAGGGTACCCCACTCAACAAGAAATAAATGAAGCACATGGTGGGTCCATGGAGTGTTAACTAACTCCCTATGGGTGACCCATGGCACAATAAAATAATATAATATTTTAATTCTTTGACTTTATGCCTCCTTGAGGAAATCGTGAGCCTCCCAAAAGCTTCAGAAAATAATATAAAATGCCCAAAAAAATAGGTGTGGGCCCAATCAAGTGCTACAACTGCTGCAGAAGGTGCGGAGGACATCACTCTCATCATCATGACTCATCCCATGTCATTTCCTTGCCTCAATAGCCCAAATCGATTTCTTCAAGAGCCATTTAATCATTTTTCAACATGCCTCGGGAAACGCGAACCTGCCAAAACAGCCTCCTAGGGTGCCTGCGTTGTCAAACTGAGCCCACCAGGCTCTCTA
The DNA here is from genome assembly GCA_001517045.1 of Pseudotsuga menziesii. NCBI lineage: Eukaryota > Viridiplantae > Streptophyta > Pinopsida > Pinales > Pinaceae > Pseudotsuga > Pseudotsuga menziesii. The sequence goes on from LPNX010776459.1 coordinate 259,394, forward strand.
GGATAGGGGTACTATGGTACAAACAAGTGGTTGCACCCCCTATGTCCATACAACGCCCTAGGAGATCCAAATAAAACATTTCCCTGCTCAGACACATCATCCTGTGAAGCAAAACTGCATCAAAAAGGTAAAATGAGCCTGATCATTTCTGCAAGTGCCCGGAACTGAAAATAAACTGTCTCATTAGACTCAGAGAGTCCAAATCCATCTAGGGTGTATACTCATACCCCTCTCAAGTCTCTACCTGATCATCAACCATATCCAATAGACAATATAACCATCTGTAAATGATCAAATACCAATAATATAACTCAGACTATCATCTATTTGCTACAAGTGTTATAAGGCTAAGACATGCTCTACAACTCATTTAAACAACAATCACAACAAGTAGCAGTCATTTGACTGGCGGTACATCAACCAAATACATATATAAGGCTTTATTTATTATTACTTAGACTAGACTTTCAGGACTATACTCACTTCATAGTTGTAGTCAATTTGCTAGTGAAGGGTGAAGGATGAAATTTACCAGGCTAGGGCAAAGGATGACTTCCTACTTAACATCATGACACTTTGAATATGGAAAGGAAAAACCAATGTTGAAAAAGTCGGCCTTGGCAAAAAGTCGGCAAGGGTCCCGAATACAACTTCTCGGCAACATCGGCAAAAAAAGGGGAAAAATCGGGAAAAGTCGGCAAACATTAAAAAAATACAAAATACATTCATTTTTTTCAGAATTTTAAACATTTAAAGCAACAATAACATCATATAAACACATTGGAACATAAATATGGAGAAAGCATTGATATATATCATCATCATGTAGTCATGCCAAATGTAAAATGATACATCAAAGTCGATACTGTATCATGAAACATCATAGTTGTAATGACTCAAAAGTGGATAACCAATCAAACATGACATCACATATTTAAATGTATTCGAGGAAAACTAGCATATAGCTATCTAATATCAATTCTCTCTTCCTGAGTTTTCCATTCATACTTCATATTTTTCCCTACTCCAATGATTAGGTTTATATAAGGTTTTCCTAAATGCTTTTTATTTGTCCCTCCATCTTATGACTTGAGCCTAATTTTTGAAAGGTATATTTTATTGATTTGGTTGTTAGCAATTAAACGTATTACTTGTTTTGTATTGGTGATAAATCATAGATGTATTTTTCACTCCCAAATTCAATTTCCTACATGAGCCTGACATTTAGCCCTAACTCATCTAACACTTGAAACATTGCTCTTTTTTTCCTACAATGTGTTAGATGATCACTCAAAATATGTTTGCTAAAAAAATTCCCTAATAGTGAAAAAAGTAATTCAATTACTATTGTGATCTTTGATAAACAAATACATATTTTGTACAGATTATCCTTGCATGGTTTGATATTCAAATACAACAAAGTTTTGAAATATTTATACAGTAGAGGAAAGGTGTTAGTATACGACAAAATGGCTAAAATGACAAATTTTTGGAAAATTAGCCATTTTAGCCATTTTAGCAAAAATGGAGATTTTTTGAAAAAGTCGGGACTTGCCATTTTTAGCCTTTGCGACTTTTTGGAAAAAGTCGCTATTTTTTGGAAAAAGTCGCGATTTTTTCTAGCCGATTTTTCGGCCAAGGGAAAAAATCATGACTTTTTGAAAAATCGGTGATTTTTCGAAGAGTTTTTCAACACTGGGAAAAACTCACTAAAACCAATGTCGGACAAACAACAACACAAGGAATGGCAGTGCCTCACAAATGGTTGAGTTGTTTAGAGAGTGCTTATTCAACTTAGGCATCATGACTACATCAAGTTTGATCCGAGTTCATTAAGATCATCAATTTTATTTCCATGGCCTTTTGGGACTTCACCAGTGCTTAAAAGCACAGCTAATCGCAGCTTTCATCCAGGACATATTTATATTTATAAGGTCAGCAATATTTGGATATAGCATATTTTAGCCATTGCTTTTTGGACCTTTTCTTATACCCTTCAAGGGGTATTTTAGCATTTCATTGCTCTTGCCCTTTTTCACATATGTTAACAAACACAGTTTTAGCATTTTCATTTTCCATGGGCGCATATATAATATTTCCAATACATGTAGTACATGAGCTTTCTGTTTTAGCCAACAACATCTCAAGTGACCAGGGGGAGTTCTACACAGTGCCAAACATCGAGACAACCGACCAGAATGATTTAGGCATACAATCCAACTCACCAAAGGCAAGTTCTGTCACCAACTCAGAGCCGAGACACAATATAAACAGGGAGGCTTGTCCAATAAAGGTTCTAGCGGGGAAAAAGGTCCTCCATGCCATAAGTCAAGTAGTAAGTCGAGTTAGAAACAAAACTGGAAGGTAATGGATGGGTGGAGACAATGAAGGATGAAGCCAACACTAGCAAGCCAAAACAATGGTGGGAATGACTACCTCTATTCTCCCTAAGGAGGGTAAAACCAATGAGTATAGATCAGGAACTTCCAAGTCTAAGTAGGGACATCAATACATAATACAAAATACATCCAAATCCATATAATTATGAGCGCCAGATCATGACACCACATGTTAATACATGTCACAAAAATGAGTATAAGAGCAATGATAACCATAACACAATATAAAAAGCTGAGTCATAAGCATGCATATAATCCATCTGAAACATCATCTGTCCAATGAGAAAGTACTGATATACATCTGGGCATCAATAACTGCTCTGTAATGACTAAATGGCTACATCGGTCCTCAAATCTGAGTGTCCTGAGACTCAGTCCTGACATGGGAGAGTACAATTGTCCACAAATACAATAATGATCCAGCAAAACTGCTCATCTCAGCATCTCATATGTAAGAGATCTGGCTGAAAAAAGTACTGTGTCTGAAAAATAGAATATGGTAGCCTAGCTACTATATATGTGATAACAACTTTATTCAATAGGAAAATATACTACAAATTACAGGGTGATGGAAATGGAATTCCAGGGACCGAATGGGAAACGAGTAGTTTTGAGGGGAATGAATACTTATCCCCCAAAACCAGTATCCGCACAGAGGATGGAGGTCGTGCCCAGACAGGGTGACATAGAATTGTCAGCAGAATGTTTAGTCACATTTAGGAAAGCTCCAGAGAACAACACCCAACACCCAGCAGATATTCAGGCCTTATTGCAGAAGCAAGAAAAGGTGTTTCGGGATCTTCCAGCAAGTAGACCGCCAGACAGGGGATTTGAGCATATCATTGAGCTAGAGGAGGGGACACAGGCAATCATCACCACTCCTTACCGACATCCCAAAAGATATAAGGATGAGATCGAGAAGACAATCGAGGAATTACAACTCTAGAATATATCCAGCCCAGTTCTAGTCCCTTTGCATCATCAGTGGTCTTAGTTAAGAAGAAGGATGGCACATTGCGAATGTGCATCGATTACAGAGCACTCAACAAAAAGACCATCAAAAACAGGTATCCCATTCCCAGGATTGATGAACTAATGGACGAGCTACGAGGTGCCAAATACTTTTCAAAGATTGATCTTCGCTTAGGATACCACCAAATCCGAGTGACGGATCAAGACATTTCCAAAACAGCTTTCTATTGCCACTATGGTCACTACAAGTTCTTGGTCATGCCTTTGGGACTCACTAATGCTCTAGCCATCTTCCAATCGTGCATGAACCATACTTTCAGAGCTCAGTTACATAAGTATTTGCTAGTATTCTTTGATGATATTTTAATTTACAGCAACACTTGGGAGGAGCATCCGAAACACTTAGACGAGGTATTGGGCATTCTAGAAGAGCACTCGCTTTATGCAAAGATGTCTAAGTGTGAATTTGGCATGAAAGAGATGTTGTATCTAGGGCACATCATCAGTGCAGAAGGGGTACAGGTTCATATGGAGAAAATCCAAGCAATCAAGGATTGGCCCACGCCAAAGACAGTCACGGAACTGAAAGGCTTCTTAGGCCTTTGCACATATTATTGGAGGTATGTTAAGGGATTCTCCCAATTCATCGCACCACTCACCGATCTCACAAAGAAGGTGGCCTTCACATGGACAGATTTAGCATAGAACACCTTTGAGGAAATGAAAGTCATCATGAGTTCTTGCCCGGTTTGGTACTACCAGACTTCTCACAGCCATTTGTAGTAGAATGTGATGCATCAGGGGAAGGGCTAGGGGCAGTACTGATGCAAAACCATCACCCGATTACATTCGAGAGCAGGAAACTAAAAAACTATGAGCGCCACTACTCCATATATGACAAGCAGATGCTAGCCATCTTACATGCTCTCACTAAATTCAGACAGTACCTGGTGGGCAGCAAATTCAAAATCAAGACAGATCATAACAGCCTCAAGTACTTCTTGGAGTAGAAGGAGTTAAATGAGTGCCAACAGAAATGGGTCAGCAAGGTGCAGGCCTATGATTTCGAGATAGAATATGTGAAGGGTAAGAACAATGTAGTAGCTGATGCATTATCCAGACGACCCGCTTCATTATCTCTGTTGGAGCAGTAATACATCCTTAGTACATAGTTTTTACCTTAGGCTAACTTTATTTGCCTTCATGCAATGCTATCCTATGGTTTAAGACTCAGGAGAGCTGACTCAACATTATAACTGGTTATTTTGGCCTGTTCACACATACAATAGCGCCCTAGTTGGTCAACCCAGTACATGTGCACCTCATTTAATGTCTTTGGGCGCCACCTCCTTGATTTGCGGGGCCCTGGTTTGACTAAGTGCGCTAGGGGGTGTATTTGGCCTGTTTTAGCTCTCCCAAAAACATTTATTGCCACCTAGAGCACCCCACTCACCTCTATCTTCTCACCCACTCTTGCCTAGGACCCATTAATGACCCAGCACACTTCACATGGGGTTTCGTGACTGTTTGGGCTTAGTTGGAGCTCCTTTGGTCCACCTAGGGGGGTTGGGGGTCAATTCTCACCATGACACTTGTACTTTCCCAATTGGCTGCCAGAGCCACTCGAATTTCCTCCAATGTATTATAAATGTGTAACATAACATCTAAATGATGTATGATAATAATATGATCAGAAATTAGCACCATTCATATGTGTTATTCCATGTATTTTCTGCCTCTTTGATTGTTTCTCTTGCACATTTTGTCAAACATTTCAGGTGTGAATACTGTTCTAGCTCCTAGATCTGATTAAGAAGTAAATTCTTACATGGTATTAGAGCTGGTTAGAGCTGCAAACAAATCTTGTGAGGTTTGAGTTGCTATTTAGGGCATATTTCCAGAAAACTTGAGTGTTTGCTTTGTAGGTTTAGCATCATTTTTTTGTCACGGGTTGCGCAGGCAAGATGGAGCAAACTCGAGCTCTACTTACTCCATTCAATTATTTTTAGTGGAAGGCCGAGATGGTCATCCAGTTGAGGCCCAAGGGCCTCTACCGGGTCACCATGGGAACTGAGAACGAGCCAAATTCTGCTGTGGAGAAAGCTAAGTATTTTAATAGGCTTGATGAGGCCTTCGGCATGCTCTACCTCGGCACTTCAAGAGAACTTCTCTTTCACATAGAAAGTTTTGGCACACCGAATGAAGTTTGGGTCAAATTTGAGTCACTATTCGGGGAGACAGATGAAATGAGAGGCCATCATCTTGAGAATGAGCTAATCTCACTGAGCCCAGATCACTACGAAACCATCGAGGATTTCTTCACCAAGTTTAAAGCGCTGGTACTTTAGCTAAAACAATGTGGCATAGAGAAGAAAGATGATCATCTTATCTTGTCCATCCTTTCTAAGTTGGGGTCGGAGTATTCTGTATATGTTTCGACATTTCACTCTAGCAAACTGACAACCAAAAATTGGAAGATGCTTGCACTGGCAGATTTCATGGAGTCTTTGACTCAGGAGCAGGACAAGCTCATACAAATGGGTACCATCATCAAATCCAAGGATCAAGCTCTTGTTGCTGGTGTATCAAATCAATCCCAGAGCAAGAAGAAAGATTTGAAGCAAAGGGAGAAAGAGAAGAAGGAATCAAGTTCAAAAAGCTCTAGTTCAGAAAGCTCGAAATCCAGGAGGAGAAACAAGAGAGAAAGACCCACATGTGATTATTGCATAGGTTCACATCTTGAGAGAGCTTGCTTCAGAAAGAAAATGGACTTCATGACCAAGCTCCTTGAGGAGAACCACATTGCTCTTCCAGAATTTGCAAAAAGATGGGAGCGCAAGCAAGGAAATGATAAGGTTGAGCATGCATTGGGTGCATGGGTAAAACCCAATTCTGATTTCTCTGTTTCTAATAGCTCTGTTTCTAATTCACATTCTAATATATCAGAACCTGAAACATCCATCCCTTCCTTGAAAAAATCTCAGTCAGTTCATCAAAGCTTCCTCCCAAAACTAGTCATTTTTCATTAGCTTTTGATGTGCATTATGAAAGCTCTTCCCAGATCCATTCAGATCTTTCCATTTCTGATTCTGACGATGATATACAGGCTGATATACAGCCTATGACAAACACTGACTCATTTTCCCAAACATCTCATAACCAAAAGACCCATCAACCCTAAAGTTCACTAGTTGGAAATTCAGAAAATTGTCTAGTTTCCAATGCTATGTCTCTTGTATATGTTGTTGTTATGTCTTGTATGTCTTTCATTGGTTGGACAGCCATATCATTGGCCTTCATGGGACTGCTGTTCCATATGTCTGGACTTTCCTTCACCATCCATGGTTTGAATCTCAAGTCTTCAAACCTTCCAGGTTCACTTAATTGTAATTGTGATCTAGTTGCTCACTCTCCTCTTCCTATGGTTCCATTCGCTCATGGAGACACCATACCTCTGATATTTTCTGTTGTTTATGACATATATTATGATATTTCAAAGCCTCATGAGCTTTGTTACAGAGTTGTGAAGGTGCTTCATCAAATTGGGAGAAAGATTCATGGCTTTATTCATGATACAACAACTACACATAATGCAGATTTTGTTGAATCTTTTGATGTTATTTGGGAAAGAGTTTGCAGAGATATATTTTCCATGGTTGATTATGTTGTTAGATCAGAGTATGCTTGCAGCAAAAGACATTCTTATGATGCCCCTCCATCATCAAGTGATGACCATCAAAGGGCTTCTCCACATGATCTTTGTTTACAGCAGTTTAATGCATTGATGCATGATCTTGGCATCCACAACATCTTCACCAAGTCCATCACCAAGAAGTTGTTCTTTCAGCACATTCAAGTGAAGAAGAGGACCTGCTGAAGACATTTTGATCTCTGTCATAATCCATTTCTGAGGGGAGGTTTTTCCCATGAGGTTTTCCTCCTTACCTCAGTTACATGGATCAATAAAAATTCTATTGTAAAAGGTGATTGTGCCTTAGTTGCCAAGGCCTTAATAAATATTTTTGATCAAATTGTACTAAGTCTAGATTAAGGGGGGGTGTTGGAGCAGTAATATATCCTTTGTACATAGTTTTTACCTTAGGCTAACTTTATTTGCCTTCATGCAATGATATCCTATGGTTTAAGACTTAGGAGAGCTGATTCAGCATTATAACTGGTTATTTTGGCCTGTTCACACATACAATAGTGCCCTAGTTGGTCAACCCAGCACATGTGCACCTCATTTAATGTCTTGGGGCGCCACCTCCTTGATTTGTGGGTCCCTGATTTGACTAAGTGCGCTAGGGGGTGTATTTGACCTGTTTTAGCTCTCCTAGGAGCATTTATTGCCACCTAGAGCACCCCACTCACCTCTATATTCTCACCCACACTTGCCTAGGACCCATTAATGACCCAGCACACTTCACATGAGGTTTCGTGACTGTTTGGGCTTAGTTGGAGCTCCTTTGGTCCACCTAGGGGGATTGGGGATCAATTCTCACCATGACACTTGTACTTTCCCAATTGGCTGCCAGAGCCACTCGAATTTCCTCCAATGTATTATAAATGTGTAACATAACATCTAAATGATGTATGATATTAATATAATCATAAATTAGCACCATTCATATGTGCTATTCCATGTATTTTCTGTCTCTTTGATTGTTTCTCTTGCACATTTTGTCAAACATTTCAGGTGTGAATACTGTTCTAGCTCCTAAATCTGATTAAGAAGTAAATTCTTACAATCTCTCATGAGTATATCCATAGATTGGAGGTCTCTTCTCTTAATAGAGTACTCCAAAAACAAATTTGCTTGCGAGTTATTGGATGGACAGATTAAGGATGACAGGTACAGAATTATTGATGACATCATCTATTACAAGGGCAAGATATACCTCGTCCCAGAATCAGCCTTAAAAAGGAAGATCATACAAGCATCACATGACTCCCCATTATCAGGACATTAGGGTTTCTTGAAGACCTACAGGCAGATTCGAGAGAGGTTCTCATGGAAGGGCCTCAAGGGGGAAGTTATGCAGCACGTTTGGGAATGCAGCATCTGTTAGCAGAACAAGATCAAACACAATCATCCAGCAGGGTTACTTCATCCACTACCGATTCCGAAGCAAAAGTGGGAAAGTGAAGCAATCAACTTCAGGACACGAAATCCATATTTAAATAATAATTTATGATCTATATTGAAGATGGTGAATATTACAATTGGTACTCACCTTTATAGGCTTGCGTGTGTACAACGAAAGGTCACACCCTTTCGAATACTAGTTAACTAGTTTACTTAATATTTTTTTAATATTTGTTACATTGCCACTCCCTTTAAGGGAGCTTTGTCCTCAAAGTTGTGTTAGAGAAAGATGTAGTTGTCGGAATTGTTCAGATTCCCATGTGGCATCTTCCTTCGGGAGGTTTTTCCATTTTATAAGGTACTCTTTAATTAATCTCGTCCTTAATCTTCTTTCTTTGGTAGTAATGGTATATTCTAGTTCAAAAATAATTCTTCCTTCATCATCTAACATGGGAAGTAGTGTTTGTGCCTGTTGGTGTTGACCTATCATCCTTTTTAAGCATGAAACATGGAAGACATTGTGGACACGACTTGATTTTGGCAGCTCCAATGCATATGCCACGTGGCTGATCTTCTTATTGATTTGATATGGGCCATAAAATCGTGGAGTTAATTTATTCTTTCCGCTTTTTTTTAGTGACAATTGTTTATAGGGTTGTAATCGTACACATACCCAATCTCCAACTTCAAATTCTCTTTATGTTCAATGTCAATCTGCTTGCTACTTCATTCTATTCCTTGCGGTGTTTAGATTCTCTTTAAGTATTTGTACAACCTTTTGATTTTCTTCTAAATGGTCTTTTACTGAGGCAACCCTTGCTTGGTTGGTAATGATATCCTTCCATTTTGGGGGTGCATATCCATAGAGGGCTTGAAAAGGTGCCATTTTTGTTGATGTGTGATAAGTAGAATTATACCACCATTCTGCAAGATGTAACCATTGAACCCATTTATTTTGCTTGTCAGTTACGAAGCAACGAAGGTAGGTCTCTAAGCATTTGCTGACGACTTCTGTATGGCCATCTGTCTGAGGATGATAAGATGAGCTCATGTTAAGTGTCGTTCCAATTTGCTTGCAGAATTCTCTCCAAAAATTACCTTTAAATTTGGCATCCCTATCACTCACGATAATCTTGGGGAAGCCATGTAACTTGTAGATATTTTTACAGAAGGCTTCTGCGGTTTCCTTTGCAGAATCAGTTCTCTTTACTCCTATAAAATGTGCATATTTGGTTAACCTGTCTACTACTACTAGTATTTTGTCTTTCCCATCTGATATGGGTAGACCTTCAATGAAATCCATAGAAATTTCCTCCCACTTCTGGTTTGGAATATGTAATGGATGGAGTAACCCGAGACTTGAGATATTCTCTGCTTTATTTCTCTGACAAGTGTCACACTCTGCAACATACTCGTGAATGTTGGCGTTCATACGCTTCCAGAAGAATGATTGCCTTGCATTATAGTAGGTTTTATAAAATCCTACATGTCCCGCGACCGGGCAGTCATGTGATGCTTTACATACCTTGGTCTTAAACTTAGAGTTTGCACTTAAGTAGATTTGTCCTTTGTACCATAAGAGGTCATTTTTCCATTCAAACTTTGGATATTGATTTATGTTGTTAATTATGAAGCAAACCTTTGCATTCTTAGCATATTCGGTTCAAATTTCGTCTAAGAACTCTGGGATTACCATTGATACAACATAGACTTGTACCTCTTCATCTTTCCTTGATAGGCTGTCAGCTACTACATTGTCCTTCCCCTTTTTATGTAAAATGTCCATATCAAAGGTAGAGATCTTTTCAATCCACTTTTGTTGTTCAGTCGTTAATGTCTTTTGCTATAATAAGTGTTGTAAACTATTGTGGTCTGTTCGAATTAGGAACTTGCTTCCTAACAGATATTGTCGCCATTTAGTTAACACATACATGATGGCAAGCATTTCCTTGTTGTAGGTAGACTGTAGGAATTCTCTTTTGTTCAACTTCCTGCTTTCAAAAGCGATTGGATGACCTTCTTGCATTAGCACAGCTCCTATCCCAAATCCTGAAGCATCACATTCAATTACAAATGGTTTTGAAAAATCAGGTGTTGCCAGAACGGGAGTTGAAGACATAATTTGTTTCAACGTTTCAAAGCATTTTCTTGCTTCATCATCCCATAGAAAGGAATTCCTTTCTAGGAGATTTGTTAGCGGAGCAGTGACATGTGCATAGTTCTTGATGAATCTTTGATAGTAACCTGTTAATCCCAAAAATCCTTGTAATTTTGAAACATTCTTGGGTTGGCGCCACTCCTTCATCACTTGGATCTTCCTTGGGTCCACCTTAACTCCTTCCTTTAATATTATATGACCGAGATACTCTACTTCTTGCTTCCCAAACGTGCATTTTGACTTCTTTACATAGAATTGGTTTTCCTTCAAAAGGGTAGAACCTTTTCTAGTTGCTTCAAATGTTCTTTCCATGTCTTGTTATATATAAGGATGTCATCGAAGAATACTAACACAAATTTCCTTAAGTAGGGCTGAAATAGTTCATTCATAGTTGCTTGGAATGTGGCAGGGGCATTAGTTAACCCAAAAGTCATTACTTTGAATTCATAATGTCCTTCATGACATCCTTCCTTTAATATTATATGACCGAGATACTCTACTTCTTGCTTCCCAAACGTGCATTTTGACTTCTTTACATAGAATTGGTTTTCCTTCAAAAGGGT
>LPNX010776459.1:270669-282964 GCA_001517045.1 Pseudotsuga menziesii
CTATATATAAGGATGTCATCGAAGAATACTAACACAAATTTCCTTAAGTAGGGCTGAAATAGTTCATTCATAGTTGCTTGGAATGTGGCAGGGGCATTAGTTAACCCAAAAGTCATTACTTTGAATTCATAATGTCCTTCATGAGTTTGGAAAGCAGTCTTTGCGATATCTTCTAATCGGACCCTGATTTGATAGTACCCTGACCTTAAATCAAGTTTTGAAAAATACTTCGCCTCATGAAGTTCATCCAGCATATCGTCGATGAAGGGAATTGGAAACTTGTTTTTAATCATTATTTTGTTTAATCCTTGATAATCAAAGCATAGCATGAATGATCCGTCCTTCTTCCGTACTAACACGACTGGAGCTGCATATGGGATTCTGCTCTTGGTGATGACACCACACTTCAATAAGTCTTGAACTAACCTTTCTATTTATGTTTTGTGATGGTGGGGATACCGATAAGGTTTAACCTTGATAGGGTTTGACCCTGATTTAACCTCGATTATGTGTTCTATACTTCTTTCAGGTGGTAGCTGCATCGGTAAGTCTTCAAATATTTGTTTATATCTTTGGAGTAATTTTTGGATTTTTTCTTTGAGCTTGTTCTGTTCGCATTCTTGTCCTTCCATTTGATGGCATTGGATCACATATGTTGATGCTCCTTTTCGAATGAGCTTCTCCATCTGTTGAGATGAAACTACTTGTGTGCCCAGTGGTTGGAAACCATGTAGTTTATAATTTTTTCCTTGCCATTTAAACTTGATGAAATGTTTTTGGTGATTAGCAGAGTATGTTCCCAATGTTTGTAACCATTGGACTCCCAGAACGATATCCACTCCACCTAATGGTAATGTGTATAGTTCTGATTCCAATTTGAAGTCCTGAATTTGGAGTTTCACTTTGTGACATTTCTCGACTTTTTCTATTTTCTTTCCATTTGCGACCATCACTTTCATGTCCGGAACTGGATGTACAAACAACTTGAGTTTTCTGGCGACTCTTATATCAAGAAAGTTGTGAGTGCTTCTGGTGTCTACTAGCACTATAACATTTTCATTTTTTATATGCCCTTTTAACTTGAGAGTCTGTGGTTAGCTAATGCCTGTCATGGCTGCTAGGGAGATTTTGGGGGTCTCGTCGTTTCCAGATGCCATATTTGCGGTCGCCTCCTCTTCATCTTCTGATTCACCATTCTCCTCTACTTCACAAGTATATAATTTCTTTGAGCTGTCCTCGGGGCGACACCTATGTTTAAAATTCCATCTATCTCCACATCGTCGACATTTTCCTTCCCTCATTCGTTGATTTTCGAGGTTCTTCTTGTCGTCCCTTCTAGGTGGAGGGATGTATTTGTTTGTATTGTCCTATGGAGTCGTCTCGATGTTTCTCTATGAATATGACTTTCCTTTGTCTGATTGGAAGTTGTCAAATTTGGCCTTGGTTGCTTTTGCTTTTCGTCTTGCTGCCTTCAACATTCGGTATGTCATGCATTTGTAACTCTTTTTGTATGTAAGGTTTTAGTCCTCCCAAGTAAGTTTCTAGTCGTTGTTTGTCTGTTAACCCAAATACTCGGGTAGCGAGTGATTCCCATTGGTGTGTGAATTCTTCGACGCTTCCTTTTTGCTGTATCCTGGTAAGCTTCGAGAAAAATTCATCTTCATTGATTCCTTGAAACCTTTTGAGGAAATCATTTTTGAACAAATTCCATGTGTATGCGAAGTTGTCACCTTTCCACCACATATACCAATTATAGGCATGGTTTTCAAGATGCATAGATGCATACTTCACCTTTTCTACATCTGTTGTGATATTATAGATATCGAAGTATTCTTCTACTTTATTTAACCACACAACGCATTGTTCGTCATTTCCACTGAACTTTGACATTTCTATTTTTGCTTTGGGGGGATACACTACATAACGTTGATTCCTTCTTGTCTTGTTGCGTGGTGGTGATCCTGAATTGCTGGCTGAAGTACACGACATATCTGAATAGTCTTTTTGTTTGTGGCGATCTTTTGTCTTTTTCTTTTCCATCATCCCCATGAGAGTATTTAGCTTGTCGTTCAGTTGGTCTTGTTTTTCCTTCATCCCATCTAATTTGTCATCTAGCCTTCTATCTAACACTGAAACGACTTCCTCTCTAATTTCATTTTTCAGCTTTGTATTGCAAATTTTTATTTCTTCCTTTAAATCTTCTTGACTCTTACTAATGCGCTCATTGAAATCCTTCTCCAATTTTTCGATTTGGGCCTTTAACTACGTCGTCATGCTTCTAAGGTGTGGTGGTGAATAATTAGACCCAATTTTGGCCTAGGAGGACGAGTAATATTTGTGGGGGATTTTTTTTGTGTGTGCTTGACTAAAATCAAGTGATAGTAATAATAATAATAATATTATTATTGTTTGTAATTTATAAAGTTAATTATTTATATATTATTTAACTTTATTATTTTTATTTTTATTTTTTAAATGTGGTGGTGAATAAAGTTAATATATTATTTAACTTTAAAAAGGAGGATAGGAGCATGGAGTAGTTGGGGAATGGAGGAGGCGGTGGATGGATGTGGGTGAGGAGGCACGAGGGGATGGAGGTGGATAGAGGGGTGGATGAAGGAGCGGGAGATGCAGCGCGGACTGGATGATGAAGGAGGACGGGTGGGAACAGAAGTAGCAACGGCGCGGAGGAGAACGGTGGAGCAGGAGAGGGTCGACAAGCGTGGATGCAGGCAGAGGTCAAGTGCGAACTGCAGTGGAAGGTGGCTGGGAGAGATAATGGACAGCAGCAGACTTTTGCTGGCTTTGATACCAAATGAAGCAATCAGCTTCAAGACTCAAAATCCATATTTAAATAATAATTTATGATATATATTGAAGATGGTGAATATTACAATTGGTACTCGCCTTTATAGGCTTGAGTGTGTACAACGAAAGGTCGCACCCTTTCGGATACTAGTTAACTAGTTTACTTAATATTTATTTAATATTTGTTACAGAAATAGCTCCATAAACTTCATTACAAGGTTTCCCAAGGTACAGGGACGATACTGCTTATATGTCGTGGTAGATCAGTTGACCAAATTTTCTCATTTCTTTGCTATCTCATCCGATTATTCAGCAGCCCAAGTAGTCGAGTTATCTTTCAGAGAGTTCTTCAGATTACATGGACTACCCAAGACCATTGTCAGTGATTGGGACAGTAAATTCACCAGTGCCTTATGGCAGGAGCTATTAAGGTTGGTAGGGACAGAACTCGCTACAAGTACGAGTTATCATCCGCAAAGCAACGGACAGACAGAGATTGTCAACAAGTGGGTTGAAGGGTATCTACGCAATTATGTAGCAGGCCAACAAAGGACATGGATTAAATGGTTACACTTAGGAGAATACTGCTACAATACCACCTACCATATGTCTATCCAAATGACACCTTTTAAAGCATTGTATGGCTATGAAGCATTGAGCATCACAGATCTAGCTTTTGGAGACAGCAGAGCACCCAAGGCCAAAGATCGGGTACAGGATAGTCAGGATATCCTTAAGGTCCCGAGGGTGAACTTGCAGGAACCACAGAATCAGCAGAAACTATACGCAGACAGACACAGGATTGAGAGGAGCTTTGAGGTAGGAGATCTGGTATACTTACGGCTACAACCATACAGGCAATCTTCCCTCAAGAAGAAAGGAGTGGAAAAGCTAAAACCTCGCTTCTATGGTCCTTACAGAATAATTCGGAAGGTTGGGGAAGTGCCTTATGAGCTAGAACTTCCAGAGGAAAGCAAGATTCACAATGTGTTTCATGTGTCCAATCTCAAGAAAACACTAAGACAACACATTGCTCCATCCACTGAGTTGCCTCCCTTAGATGATGAAGGACTGCTGGTACCAATTCCAGAGAGGATCCTACAAGTGCGAGAAAGGAAGCTCCGAAACAGGGTGATTCGAGAGTATTTGGTAAAATGGAGAGAATTACCTATGGAGAATGCCACATGGGAGGGAGAGCAGGTATTGCAGCATCCCAATTTGCAATTGCATGAGGACAAGCAATCTCAAGCGGGGAGGACTATAATGTCCCCCTCTAATTAAGCACCCAAAAACACCCGCTAACTTACTTAATTCCCATAGGTTCGAGCGGGTACTGCATGAGAGGGAATTGACTGATGGCATTTGATACTTAGACCAGAACAGGACCTTCATTCAGTGTTAAAGTCATCATTCGGATAAAAGAAGCCTTATTTCTTTAGGCTTAAAAGTCAACAGCAAATTAGAATTGCAAGCATGCAAATGCGAAGCATAAACCCTAAAAGTGACATGCAAACCCCTAAAAGTGCATGAGGTTCTATTTAAGAGGATTATTGGACTAAAGAGAGTATCTATTATTATTGTTGATTGAATTTGGAGTTTTTGAGCAGCAGCATAGCGTGCAACCGCGGCAATTGGGGTTGGAGACAGTGTCTTCAGCTAACGAGGGTTCGGCAATGCGATATCTGTCGTAGTCTCTTATTGGGATAGATCATCCAGGTTTATCCATAGCATTTATCATACACTTCAATATCCGGAGATCCAGCACACTCCGAAGGAATATTGATAGACCCACGTTTTGCAGCCGAAAGTAGCTGGGAAACCACAGAAGGATTCGTTGGGACCACAAAATCCAATCTTTCCTCTACATGTCAGCTTCCTCTTTCTCAGCAGACCCATCCTACGACATACCGAGACTATCAGCCATCAGTTTGCTCATCTGGAGCAGCTATCAACAAACAGAGAGCTTGGGGGGCGTGAGCAGCAGAACCACGGATCAATTCCCTAGGGCACTTAGAGGCATCCAAACCTCTGCATGCGACAGTCTATCTCTTCGGCATCAGCAGACAAACAAGCCCACAAAGTTTCAGCCGGATCTGACCTCTCCTCCAAAAACATCACCTTCAGTCTGGAGGGTGCTCACGGTACAGTTGAGCGTCAACAGCAGAAGAGGAGCACCGATACTTCACCTATTCAGCCTTTTATGCATGCAGCTTATCTCAAGAGTATTATCAACCGAGTTATCAGTGGTAAGTGTTAAATTCCTTTCTACAAACCCTAGCCCTAATTCAGCTATATTTTAGGGGATTTTTGCATGGCAAGTTTGCATGCACAGTTATTCTGTATTTTTGTATAAGATTTTGTGCGTGAGCCAGCACTACAATAGAACATTAGAGAATATCAGTATTTGGGATATTACAAACACTAATGGGTTTGATCAACAGATCCACAAAATCACATAAGATAATCTTTTACACAGAAAAAATCAAACTAGGGCTTCAAGCCCTGGTTCCTTCCAGTTGCCCAAAATCCTGATCTGCCTGGATTTTCTCTTTAACAGCCTGCCCGGATTTTCTATTAGGCTTCCCGTATTTCTTCTTCTCTGCCTGAATCTGTTGCAGCTCTGCCTGAGATATCCGAGTCCTTCCCGGCTTTGTTTTATGTTGCCCGAAGACCTGTCTGCACTGCCCGTGGCTTAATCTGCTACCTGGAGGGCAGATCTGCTGCCCGAAGGGCCTGTTGTGTCCACTTGGGTTCTGTCCGGGCTGCCCGAGACACTTATTGCCTTGACCGAGGTTCTGCCCGGTCCTCTGCTACTTGGTTCGAGGTCTAGAAGACCTCGGGAGTCTCTTCCCGAGCCCTTAAAGGGATTCCCGGAAAGCAGCCTATTGCTGCCGAAGGCTAAGGGCAGCCTGCCAAGCCTTACGGGCCTGCTGTGGGAGTGTAGGAGGGTTGTCGAATGTGGAGGAGAGGCATCCCGTGAAGAAGTGCAGGCTACCCGTGAAGATGGTGGCCTTCCTGTGAAGATAGTGACCTGCCCGGAAGAATAAAAACCCTGCCCGTGAGTTGGTGAGGCAGTCGTGAGAAGGGAAGAGCTTAGGGTTAAACCCTAGTTGTTGTAGAAGATGAAACCCTAGTTTATGGTTTATTAAAACCAAGAGTGGATGCCCTAGCTAGACTCATCATTGCTAGGGCATAACCAAAAGATAAACTTCGTTCTTCTTTGAACCAGCAAATTCTTCTTCCTTGGAGCAGTTGTACCTGTGAGAGCAAGTGTGTGTAATAATGAAATGGATTGATCTTCTTTTATAGCCTTTGTGTCACCTGTAAGTGGACCAAAACTCAAAAGAACAAAATAATATTATTTTATTCTTTTATCACTTTCACTTTTACCTTTAGTGGTACTCAAGATCTTTTTGCATGTTCACTTTGACAGCTTAGTGGTACTAAGGGTCCTTATGTATTTTAGACTTTTTCTTTGGCCTTCTTCAAGTGCCCTGTGGTCAAAACAAGTGGTCAAGGTGGTCCTTCATCCCCACTCAAAGTACATCATCATAAACAGAGAGAATTAATAATGCTTTTATCTCACACTCTGTGTGACACCAAGATCGGATACTAAGGTGTCTTAACCAAGGGTAGCTAAGCCTTGGCGAAGATCACAAAGCCCACTAATCGAGGGTTGGAGTGTCACACATGCCTAGACCCAGTCTAGGGCTTATAGTGTTATCCTGGTAACAGACCAGGTGCCTCAGCCATAGGCTGCATAATTTAACACAAGGTCAAATACTTGGTAGCAGACAAGCGCCTCCATTCTCCCGGAGAATGGCCCTCAGCCCCGAGCTGAGTCCCTAGTCCCAGACTAGGAAAATTCCTCGTAACTGACCAAATGCCTCCATTCAAAGAATGGCCACCCAGCTCTAGGTTGAGCCCCCTAGTGCTAGATTGGTTCCACATCCTGGTCCCGAACCAGATGTCACCATTCAACAGAATGGTCACTCAACTCAAGGTTGAGTCCCCCAGTGTTGGACTGGTTCCATATCTTGGTCCCAGACCAAACATCCCCATTCAACAGAATGGTCACTCAACTCAAGGTTGAGTCCCCCAGTGCTGGACTGGTTCCATATCTTGGTCCCGGACCAGACATCCCCATTCAATAGAATGATCACTCAACTCTAGGTTGAGTCCCCCAGTGCTGGACTGGTTCCACACCCTGGTCCCGGACCAAGTGTCTCCATTCTCCTAAGAGAATGGCTCTCGATGCTGCTCAGAAAATCAACATCTTTTTTTTTCTTCTCCTGTCATCCTTTGTGTTTTCCAAAGGTGACTCCATTTCCCAAGGAGTAAGGCACCGGCCATTGTAATCAAGATTTACACTTAAAAATCAGACTTGTTATTTGTTGTCTTTCACATCATATCTGCTATTTCAGAGCTTATTCATTTCAGATCAGAGAGTTTTACTTGCTGACATCTTAGATCACTGATTTGAGACTTTTATACACAAATTTCAAGTTTTAGTTGGCAGAACAGAAAGATGAGTTATAGATCTGACTATTTCCGATAGCAGAACAGCAAAGATAGATCACAAATTTGATAGTTTTGGTTGCAGGATCTGAAGATTTCAGATCTGATTTATAGTGACTACCCATCTGAAACTAGCATGAACTAGTTTCAAAGTTAAAGGTTTGTTGATTGGTGACAGGAGCAGAATTCCTTAGCTGTCCACTTGAGGCCCTCCAAGTAGAATTCTCAACAGGATCATTTTGAGTCATAAAACCAACTTATTGACGAGTTTTATGTCGAGTTTTGTCAAGTTACGAAGTTAACAATTTTGGGTGTGTTTTCCAAGTCATTTGGCAAGTCCAAGTCATGTGACTTTGATTTAGAGCCTAATCTATAAAAAGCTATTTTACTTTATCTTTTGTCACTTTTCTATGTGTGCATGTACATATATGTGTATTGTTATGAATATAAATAAAACAGTCCTAAACTTGTTTCTTAAAACTGTTGAAAATATTGATATCCATACCAATACACATTCTATATTCACCCATTTTTATATTCCAATCAACTTATGATCATCTTACAAGGTGTATATTATCATTTATGTACCCTTTTTCTTTGACTCTATCTCACCATGGGGTAAGAAAACATGATTCGTACCATTTTTGTTTGCTGTCTCAAAAACTTATGTATCGATACATTTAAGCTTTGTAGGTTTCTTGATCTGCAAGTTTTTATTTCATAGTTTGAGTTCATGGGTATTAATCTCTCAGTCTGGTAAAGCATGCACACTACATCTTTACCCTCAAGACATCCTTGCATATAAGTTTAATAACCCTCTCAACTTTTCTATATGCCATCGTCTTATCACATCCATAAATTAAAGGGTTTCAATGGAGACCACTGGTGTTTTCAATGTCAAACTCCTTGAGAAATGAAAATAAATCAAATTCCATGTTAACTAATAAATGTAAAAATTTGAAAACAAAATAGGAAATAGAAAATTGGTACCATATCACCTTTGTGTAAATTATATTGAAGGATCTTGCAGTTTCAAGGAAGGCTTCTAATTGCATACGCAGTTGTGCTTCTGCCTCTGTATGGTCCTCATTAGGATTGTAATTTTGCTGTATACAAAGTGTCAAAATTTGCGAAGGCTTGATATCAACAAAAAGCTTAAATGCTTCAACTTCTGATTTCAAGGTTAATTAAGAAATGTAACCACAACAACAACTTTATGCCCAAGGTAAAAGATATATTCCATTTCATGCAAGCACTCAAAAATATGACAACAGAAATGACATCAATATACCCAAAATAGGATCAAGACTATTAACTTGACCGCATGCTCAAAACAATTTCCTCTAATACCATGAAAATGAATTGGACAACAAGTATTCCAGAGAATTGAGGTTACACTAGTACAAATCTTAGTATAAAGCTAGACCATATTTGGATTCCAATTATAAGAGTATGTAGGGGAAGGTTGGCACATGTCAAATGATGCGTCTAAATAACAAGCAACAAAGTATTTGTCTGAAATTGGGCATGCACATAAAAATATGTTAATGATCCCTAATCTAGGATGTCTAAGAGTATTGTTAATGTGGTGATCATGTAATCTGAGAACTAAAGCTATGGATTGGAACAACCACCTTTGAAGCCAACTCATTAACAATTTGCTGTAAGCTTGACAACTTCTTTGTCTGTTCAGACAGCTTATCTTCCAGTTCTGAGATATCAGGACTGCACATAAATATAAAATTAGAGATAATAATAGCCCCTTGCTTCTGTGATAAAACAATAAGCCACATAACTATTAATCGTTATAAATAAGTGCAACACATAATCAGAGACAAATGGGCATGATAAATAGAAATATAATCACAATTGCATCACATAAGAGTGTCAGCCCATGTAGCTTTAGAATAATGACATTAATGTTTCACCATACATGACAAATGCTGCCAAGCCACTGGGAAAATGAACAGCTTTTTGTGTGTACTGGTTAGAAACTTTAGATCTTCTACAAGAATCATCACTTCCTTTATTACAACCAAAATCTCAGCATGCCTGGTATTATGATAGCTCTATGCAACTTTTCTGCAAGGTACAACATAATAGTCTACCACCCATGACAGAATCACATGTTTTAGGATACACTAACTAATTTTAGGTTGTAGTTATATGACTAACTAATTTCAGGTTGTAGTTACACAATTAAATAAAAAAAAGTATAGAGGTCTCTTCTAAGTTCAAAGAAATAATAGTACACCAAAATGAATGGATTAATTGCAAGGATGGGAATTTTTTCAATTTAATTTCAAACAGTAGTGTTAACATCAAAAATGGTAGGGTTTAAATCATAGCTACCAAATTCGGCTGAATCAGGCGCATAAATATGAAAATTCGGAAATCAGATCCGTCTAACAAATTACCATGTTTAGTTCAGTTCAACCAGTTCATCTAAATTCTCTTGCTATACAAAATTCCAAATTACTGCCTGCAGGGTGTCTACTTAAATCAAGGGTCCAAATTTGAAATTGATGTCTGTGTAAATCATGCTGAATTTCAAATTGATTTACACTTATAAATCAAACTGTATGTGTAAATCCTGCCTAGATCAAGCTTAATTTTGTTTCTCATGAGCAATCGGCTGTCTGCTACTTCGAAATTGATGTCTATGTAAATCAAGCTGAATTTCAAATTGATTACACTTATTAAATCAAGTTGTCTGTGTAAATCCTGCATAGAATCAAGTTTAATTTTCTTTCTTATAAGCATTCTGTTGTCTACTACTTATGCCAATTTAAGAGAGGTAACGGCGAATTTTTTTCGAATTGAAAATTTTTCACTAATTTTTTCGTATCAAACCGAATTCAACTTTGAACTTGGTAACTATGGTTTAAATGCCCATTAGGGAATGTATCACTATCACCTTGTACATTTTGAAATTTTATTTGCACCAGGCAATTAATGCAAATCTGAAAATTCACCTCCTTCCAAGAAGGTTCTGTTGCCGCCTAATACACACTTTATGACACGGGGAAGTCTCCAACCCGCTTTGTGTGTCCTTGGGGGCAAGTTAAAGCTGGGGACCACTGTCACCACAATCTACCAACTCCTCCGTTTAGGCCAAATCCCAACAGAGCCAAGGGGGGTAGTCCCTACATGAAGGTTTATTAACAATTTAGTTAAAGGGATATTATTTTATTAAGGTTACAAAATTACAAGATCAGTGCCTAGATTAAATGGAGTCAAAAGATTACAAGTTACAAACTTACAAAAGAATTAAGAATGATTATCCACAGTTGTCTAAGCTAAGCAAGATCTACAATATTAACAATATGAACAAATGCTAAAGAATGGTTAAACAAATATACGATGATACCTGAAAAGAAACAAGATATACACCGGATGAACAAGTTATTATGTCAAAGATCAAACAACAGATTGCTTTCAAGTTACAAGATTAAACAATGTTTTACTCAAGCGTGCCACAGTACTTTAAAGATATTATACTTGAAAGTGCAAAGTACTGAAATGAAATTGAGATGCTTGCAAGATGTACTTGTAAAATGAAATCCTTGAAAAGCAAGGACTTTGAAGCAAATACAGAAACTAAAATGTGGGTAAGACGTTTTGAAATGTCTCTTGGTTCGTTTTAATAAATTTTATTTAAAATTGAAGTCTTTGATTAAGTTTTAGATCCGGTGGTGTGACTACCCCAATCTAGTATTTCTCAAGTCAAAGAGGGAATGCTGGTGCGCTCAAAACAGTGGAAACAAGTCCACCTGTAGCTCCCAGGTCAAACCCTAATGCCCCGGTGCTCACAAAGGAGGACGTAGAACGCCTAGAGACCCCCCACGGTCTTCAACTCCAACTAGCTTCCGAGGTCACTGTTTTTAATCAACCGAAAAAATAGCAAGACGGATGCCTATTAAACTAGAGCCCCTAAGCCTCTTCGCTTTTCATACCCTTACCTGAGTTCCCTAAAGGCAGATAACAAGGGGGCAGAGGATACACGAACAGTTTAGGTTGTATATTTTAAGTAAATTGTAGATTTGTTTTTACAGTAAGCAAAATAAATTACAGAATTAACAAGTTAATAGAGTCAACCTAAGCATTATCCCTTATGGGAGGTGCTGGTACTTGATCTCTGGACAATTAAGAAATGAAATTGCTTTGCAGGAAAGTAAAAGATTGCAGAAAGCAAAGTGAGCTAATTAAGGTTTCCTAAAGCCCCCAAACCCCTCCGTTTTTCATACCCTTGATTCGAGTTCCGTAAAGGGAGATAACGGAGGGCAGAGGATACATGGACGGATGTTAGGTTGTATATTCCTTCAAAACAGTAAACTAGGTGACAGAAAGTAAAGATCTAACTAAATTTTTTTTTGAAAAAGAAATGTTTGAAAGTAAACTAATCTAAACAAAATATACTAACCACACATCAATCTCCCTAAAAGAGAAGGTGGGTAAAAAAAAAGGCTGAAAAAATATTAGATCTACTTGAAAATGAAAGCGCAACTACTTATCTACTTCCTAGATCTACTTCCTACCTAATTACAATATGATTACAAATTACTTTGAAAGCTTTTAGAGAATACCCACGAGGAGACTCTCCCGAAGCTTACAAATAGCTAGAAAATAGAGTAAGAAGATAAGAGGTTGAACCCTTTTGAAACCGGTTGCAAGTTGAGGTGTTTTAGATGTGATTTGGGCATAACCTCCCCTTGTAAACTGTAAAACCTACTAAAAAACAGCAAGCAAAGCTTGCTGGAAAATGACAGGAAACTCAAAAGGAAGTTAGAAAATGTTAGTATAAAAATATAGAAATTTTACAGTAAAAATCTGGGTTTTAAAATATCAGAAAATTGAGTATTAGAAGGTTGAAAATTGCATTTCCAGCCACCTAAAACACAGTAAGAAATCAGATCTGAAATATATCATAAAAATATAACATGGATCTATTAAAGGAAACTAGATTTTG
>LPNX010776459.1:283124-314864 GCA_001517045.1 Pseudotsuga menziesii
AAATGATAGGAGGGGCCTCTCTTTTATAGTTGAAAAGATCTCAAACCCACTCCCAAATCAATGGTCCAAAACATAGATCTAAACTCTAGCTCTCCTCCACCCTTAAATCTAGGTTTGTTGACTTTGCAAGCCATCCACCAATCATAAGCAAGGGTGCATTTTCAAATCAATGGTCAAAAAGATAGATCCATGTCACAATGAAGCTTAACCCTTAGATCTAGGATTTCCATGACTCAAGTGGGGCCCCCTTTTGACTCAAATTTTAATTTTTTATTGTTTTTATTTTTTATTTTTTATTTTTTATTTAATCTTTTATTTTTTTATCTTTTATTTTTAAAATTTCTATCTTTTTATTATTTTATTTTAAATCTTTTTTTTATTTTATTTTTTATCTTTTATTTAATCTTTTATTTTAATTTTAATTTTTAATGTTGTTGTTGTTGTTGTTGTTGTTGTTGTTGTTTTTTTTTTTTTTTTTTTTTTTATCTGGGGCTTCCTTTGACTCAAATTTTGATTTTTTATTCTTATCTTTGATTTTTTATTTTTTATTTTCTAATCTTTTACTTTAAATATTTTATTTTATTTTATTTTTTATTAAGACAAGAGGGGCTCCCCACTTGGGAAATCTTCAAAAAATTATTTTGTCCATGGGGGGGTTTATTTAAATAAAAATTAGCTATGATTAGCCTCCTCCCAAACTTGATTACCATGGCCTTATTTGATTTTTTCCTTCAAAATCAAATAATTTAATTTTTCACCCTTGGAAATTAAATTAATTTCCTAGGAAAAAAAACCTTGTCTTAACCAAAATTGGTCTAACTTCCCAACTCCTTGTCAGAATGACATGAGACTTGGACCAATGGCTTAGGGGGTGTCATAGCTTTTTCATTCGCATTCATAGCCCCTATTACAAAATGCCAAGGTTCAAGAAATTACATTATTACATCGAAACTTAATTAATTAACCACCAAATGGTAAAGTTAATTAATTAAGAAAAAATCAAAATAGAAATTAAAATCCTAACGAAATTCCGCAAGACTACAAGATATGGCTAGCATGGTCATGGACAACAATTTGAAACCTTAGCCACCTCATGGGCTTAATTATCAGAACGCCAATTCACCACTTTGGAGGATTGGTGAGTGAAAAACCCAACCAATTAAAATTGTTAATTAACAAAATTAACTGGAAGGGGAAAAAAACACTCGGTGAAGAGGACTTCCCTGATAATAAAGTCCATGGTGACATCCTTAGAGGAATGACCCATGATGACATATAAAGTTACATTAATTATCCCACATAGGGGAGCAGACATTTCGTGTACAAAAGGGGCAAAATTGCCCTGCTGAGTGAAAAATCCCTAGGATTTTTCCATGGTACACACTACACAGAATGTACATCTTCAATGTACATGAGGTTGCCACCTAGTTGAAATAGGTGGGCAACAGGTTCCTCAAATCTTAACCCTAGGATTTTCAGCCCTTAGGACTTCCATAAATTAATGTGTAAAACAGGAGTAGAACAATCACAATAATTCACTTCTAGTAGCCCCAAATTCACAGCAATTCAAAGAGAAAGATACCAATCATTGCAATGAGTTTCCAGCCCTCTAGGGCTACTTTACATGCATAAATTAGATCTAAAACTCTTCTTACACAGCAGATATAATAACAAACACAACAGCAATAGATGGATGTGCTATTATCTTCAATCCTAGTGTTAAGTACATTAACAGTTTCTTCCCAAATGTGTCAAATTAGCAAGACAATTAAGCGCTGGAAATAACCATCCCAAGAAGATAAAATGTTGAAACAAATTTGCAATATACACAATAAGTGGACAACTAGAAATATCATATGTATATGCTCAATGAATGAAGCAGTGTTATCGAAACCGAACCAGTTCTGGCAAAACCGGTTGGTCCAACCGTTTCAAAATGTTTTCTAGTCTGAACTGGTGCCTCAAAAAAGAAAAGGTCGATTCTGTACAGAACCAGCTCTCTTGCTCAAACCAATCAGTTTTCTACGGAACCAGCCGTTTTCGTAGAAATTGATATGAAAAGGTTCAGAGCTAAGTCACACGGTTCGGGTTCGGGTTCGGGTTCGATTCAAGTTCGAATTTTCCAATGAGGTTCGGATGAGGTTCGACAATAGGTTCGACTATAGGTTCGACTATATATATATATAAACTTTCTTCATATACTCCCCCTTAACTAATTTTCTACACCCCATCGTCCATAGGATTCAAAGCACTTAGGTCACTATTCATAATTTCGTCGTGTATACTTGTTGTTTATGACATTTCTCCTTACAGATTTATACTTCTAAGAGTAGGTTTTTGTGGTTTAACAACGGATTTACATGCTTCCCACAGCAATAGTTTGTTCTTAGGGGTAAATCTATGTTCTTACTTGTTGTTTGGTGTGTTCTTATGTAGACTATAGGTATGATATTTCAAATTACAGAGCATTTAATTTATAGACAACATAAATAAATAGAGAGTATTTAATCTATAGACATCATAGTAAATCAAGAGCATTTAATTTATAGACAACATTATATTTATAGACAACATAAATAAATAAAGAGCATTTAATTCATAGACAGCATAAATAAATAGAGAGCATTTAATTTATTGGTATTGTGTGTTTTTTTTTCTTTTTTATTTTTATTTGAATTTTTTTTCAGTAAAAAAATTGAACCTCAAAATTTTTTTTACTTTAGGTTCTCCTTCGGGTTCAGCTTTAGGTTCGCCTTCAGGTTCAGGTTCGGCTTTAGGTTCGACATTAGGTTCGCCTTCAAGTTTGGGTTCGGCTTCAGGTTAAACATTAGGTTCGCCTTTCAGGTTCAACAAACCTGAACGAATTTCAAATTTTTTTTGAGGTTCGCCGAACCTCGAACCTCAAGGATTAGGTTCGGCGAACCCTGTGACTTAGAGTTCAGAGCATGAAATTTAAGAAGTAAAAAAAATTAAACCCTAGACCTAGTAATCATCCGCAATATTAAATGGTAACATTAAACTCTTGAAGTAAAAGTGACATTCTCCTTATCTTTCATTTTCTATCAATTTACTTAAATTTTTAACATTACCATTAATTGTTTCAAGATGTTTGAGAGTGGTTCCAACCTCATCGGACTTCAAATGCAAAAGTAGAATTTTTAACCCATTCAGAATTCAACAGGCTTAACAGTTTTCAGGATTCCAAAATTGCAATGTTTCCACAGCATTCTACCATGTATGAGGGTATGGGATTGGCATTTAATCAAGCACATCCACCTCTCTAAGTACCTTGATATTTGTGATATTGATTGTTCAAATTGACGTTGGTGATCTCAAAACTAGTTTTTGAAGAATCCTTAGTTTATAGCCTATTTATTGATGTACTATGGTTCAGATATGGATTGCACTTGGTTGAATTTTGTAATGTTACAAATATCATGACGACGAATATATTCCCAAGGGTCCAGAATGTAACTTTTCAGCAATATCAGCAAAAATGCCGGCAAATATCGTGAAACCTCAAAAAAATACAAAAATAACCATTTATTTTCAATTTTTTAAACATATAAAGCAACAACAACATCAAATAAACACATTGCTATATAAATATGAAAATACAACTAATATATAAGATGCATTGGATGTCAAATGGTAGATCATGATCACATATACAGAATAAACTAAAAATATTGAAATACGTTTTTGATAGAATGATAGAAAATCACATCAAATGATCAAAATAAATGTATCTCATGAGATGAATCATCATGACATGAAGCATCTAGATACTACATACTACATAGGGCATAGTAAAATGATAAATAATAGGAATTGTTGATTCCCTCTACTGAAACTACCCCTTTGACAGGAAAAGGGCACCATTCTTCCTCTAGAAGTAGTAGGTGGTTGTGGAGGTGCTATTGATGAGCCAGGGGTGGAACTAGAAGCTCCAACTACTCGAGTAGGTAATGGGGATGAGGTGGAAGCAAACAAAAAAGTTAAAGGATGGAGAAGATGGATTGTGGTGAATCCCCACTAAATCTACCAAAAAAAACAAATTTCAAGCAAAAAAATTAATACATACCTTTAAAGATGAAGAAGATGGATTGTGGTGAATCCCCACTCCACAAATGCTCTGCTAATGGCAAAGAAAACCTTGGATTACCCCTTGTTCTCTCAATGGAAAACGTCACAAACTTCCTTGGAGCTATTCACCCTTCCTCAATAATGCAAAATGAACCTCAAAAACCCAAATCTATAGCTTTAAACTCAAATTTTGGCATGTTTTTCTTAACAGGGCAATATATTGGATTGACTCGCGCTATATACTCAAAATATCGTGCTTTAATGAATGTATCTCAACACTTTCAAATAATCATAAATATTGCACTATTTTTGTGGCAATATATTGCTGAAGGTTTGGTAGCATGATATATCTCGTTATTGGCGATATATCATTGATATATGTAACTATGCTATTTTGGTTGTATGCTGTCTTGCTATATACATGATAAACTTTGCATATTTGTGTATGATGGTTTGAATTCTCATGGATGCATATGAATTTTTTTTTCAAAATTTGAATATTTATGTATAATTTCGTCGACAAGTTTTGTGATTCGGTTTTTGTCTAGTTCTAGTTGTTGGGGTCGGTTAATTCGATCACTAGTCTGTTTCTGAAACTATGGAATGAAGTACATACTTTTCATAGGCTACTCTCAAGGCTAGAACAAAATCCAACAACCCAAGATGGCTTAGCTAGGTTCATCAACAAAACCTATAGAATTGACAGAGGATTTTTGTAATGTATAAAAACATATATAAAATAATAAAATGACGAGGATTTTTGTAATGTAATAAAAACATATATAAAATAATTAAATGATTGATAGAATGATGATATTACAATGAACCTCATGACAGTGTACATATATGCATTGACTAGGTCTAGTCAAGAGGTAAGAGGTATGTCCTTTGACCTTTCATTTATTTAACTAATATTATAATTATTATTACATTTATATGTATGTTTGTTACATTGCCACCCTCTTAAGGAATACTTTGTTCTCAAAGCATAATAAATTGGATTCTCTAGTTGGGCATGCTATCTTGGCAGCATCATCTTTGTGTTTTCCTAGTTTTAGGAGTTTAACATGGTTCTCACTCTGAGCACTCGAAAGGTTTCTTTGCAGGATGTGCATCGTATCTTGATGTCTTTGGACCTATTTTTGTCGAAGGCAAACCCTTGATCCTTCTTGGGTGCATACATGACTTGCTTCTATTGTTGTATACTTGTATGTGCTTCATGCACTTTTTTCCTTAGTGATAATTCAACTTTCTTGAGAGCGGACCCTTCTACACCATATAATTTGTAATGTTGATCATGTCAATTATACTCCATCAACTGTTCTTCAAGGTTTGTGGTATAAGTGCCAGTTATCACATATATAATAGTTGGAGCAACCATGATGCAACAAACCATATATTGCCTCAATTTAGTGCCAGTCCTTTACAGTGATGGGCAGTTATTAGTGATCTTCAAAGGCAGAGTATTCTCCTGAGCTAGCTAGAGCCTACCGAGCAGGACAACAATGCTCCTTGTCAGCACTTAGTCCAGCATGACCCCATTGAGATGACTTTGGTTTAGCTATGGTTCACTTCGCAAAGTAGCAGAGCAGGCAGCTGGTATATTTCCTTGCCCCCATGCAGTCAGAGTTGTTTCTCATGGTTATTGTCAAAGACATGTGTATGGCTGAGCAAGTATATTTGTTGCATTTGGGTGTTATTCTTTGCCTGTCTTATTCATATTATTAACTTGAACTTGGCATGATGATGTACAATGGTAATGTGTTTTGGTTGTGATTATAGGATTGTTACTACAAGTTGGTTATTGGTCTTGAGTGCTAAGAGTTTTGTATATGCTCACTAGTATTGCCTACCTTATGAAAACTTAACCATACCCATGCTATGACTGGCACCACTTCTCATTGTCTTCACTCATTCATTGCTTCCATCATTGAGACTTTACTCTTGACTTAGACTTGGACTTGTGATATCAAAGACTTCCCCCACTTCGACCTCTGTGTTGGATAGACTCCATGGTGTTTGTGTCCTGGCTCTAAAGTTGTGTATGGCTATGCTATCAAACCTGGGATCGCACTTGCTTACACCCAGGATGTTTGAGTGCAGTATAGAGTGGCATATGTCCTTGAAGTTTTTCCATTAGTCTTTGAAGCAAGCTATCATTTCATCATTACATGCATTATTGTGACTCATGCTATATATATATTGAAATGCAAGCCAAAAAGGAAAAAGTGAAATGAAATGCAAATAGGCCAAATAAAAGCAGATGTGGAACAAATGGAAAATCCAAATGACTGTTGGCCATCATATGAAATTCAAATGCAATGATTATTGCTCACGGAGCCCAAAAGGGCATGGATGTGAAATGGAGTAAGGGACCGCTAATTCTAAGAGTCCCTTAGAACCGGCATTTAAAGTTACAGTCAGTTATGCACTCAACACAATGGTTCTAGAAAAGATCCTCATAGACCATGGATCAGGCTTGGAAGTGAGGGATCTTGTTAGAGTCTAGTGGGAATCTTCTAGGCACCTTATCCATATGTGAAACACCCCCATTCCCTAGTGTTATCTATCCTACATATGTCTAAGTGGAATCATATGTCCCTTCTCTATGAGAGATCACAAAATTAGAGCCAACAAGTCAACTCCCTTTTTCCTAGCCTTGTTTCAACCACCTCACCCATTCCAACATTGTGGTTAAGTTTGTAAGTGAGCATATGCAAAGGGCTTCAAAAAGGACCATATATTTACTCTAACACAAGTTCTATCTATTGTTTGATTGATGTTGATCACCAATGCTATATTACACATGTTTTAGTTGGTTATTAATATGAATAAGAGAGCATCATTCACCCTTATGCACGCAAGATCATTCAAAGTCAGTTTAGTCATCAATTTGACTATTTTGACTTGCTCAACCTAGTTTGACCAAGTCAACATATAGGTCCCGTGATGGATCTGACTACAAGTGCTCAATTTGATGTATTTGACACCTATGGATACTTATTAGATCATTCCAGTCTTCAGTTGATGGTCATTGGTGATGGTTCATGGTTATTTTTATTATTATTATTATTATGAGCCATATTTTTATTATTAGCGATGGTTTGGATCCCAGATGCTTATTTAGATTTATCCATGGGGTGTTAGTAGCCACCATTGGTGGATTTGAGATCCCTGACTTCATTTATGCACTCAGATGTTGGTTTCGAACTTCCGAGCAAAGGAAATTAAGTTATGAGCAGATTTATCCTTCAATATAAATTATCAACGTTTAATTACATGAAAAAGTGACCATGGCTACTCTATGGAAATCAATTTGGCTAATGTGGGCAAGGAAATGACTTGGGGTTCAATGTTATGATATGTTGAGGCTCTAGAGACCACATTCCATGTACAAATCATAGCGAGGGAGTCATTATCATGTTATATCATCACCTAGTGAGGACATCCTCCATGTGGGGTGCACTTCACCTTACTTGGATATTATTGTCATATCATTAGGTTTGTAAGAATTTTAGTGGTTATATAAGATCTTAAAACATTTAGCATCATAACATCATAACCATATGCAATAGAAACACTAAAAGAAAGAGAAGCACAACAACACAAAAGAACACAAATATTTATCCTGGGAAACCCTCGTGGGGGAGAAAACCCAGCAGAACTTCCTCGATATAGAATTCGACCAAGTACAGTGTAAGACCCCAAGAACAAGACTAGAAACTCCCTTTCCATAGTAGACTCTCTCTCTCTCTCTTTGCACAATTGCTTGAGTGTGGAGTGTATGCAAATGAGGGAGACGCCTCACCTATTTATACTCATCAAGTGAGTGACTCAATTACCTAACTAGGTTACCTAACTAGGTCGGTCAAATTCTCTGATTTGGGGCTGACCTACCTAGGAAGACTCAAAATAACATTTATATAATACTTTTGTGGGTATTGTTGCCCCGACTTACAATGGAGGTTTTACCTCATGACTTTTACATGACCAATTACAACATCTCCGAACAGAGGAATAACATCTCCAAAGGAGGAATACAATAAAAGAACAATAGAATATCTTCCAAAGTTACATTTATTTCAACACTCCCTCTTAACAAGGAAGGTATTCGACATCATCAACAGTAATAACAACAACAACTATACAACCAACTGGTGAATCTATATGTCATAGAAAGTTTTGAAACAACAACAACAACATCTTGTATCTGGAACAGCATTAGCATGGAACATCTTCAAAGGCATCAACATGGAACATCGTCATGGAGCATCGCCATGGAGCATCGTCATGGAAAATCGTCATCATCAACATGAGCATCATCATCAGTATGTGAATGTTGGAACATCATCATCATCTGGAACATCATCAGTATGTGAATACTGGAACATCATCATCATCTAGAACATCAACAGCAGCAGCATAGAAATGTTGGAACAACATCATCAGCAACATAGAAATGCTGGAACAACATCATCATCTGAAGATTTTTCAAAACCCCAACCCAGTTCAAGTTTCAATTTTTCATTGTTTAATGCCCAAACCCCAAGGTTAGCATTAACATAAAAATTTAATAATTTTGTACTGAAAACATAAACACATGAGATTTTTATTTCCTTTTAGAATTCTTAAAATTAAAGGCCCCCTAAACTCTTACTCATAAATTTAATTTTCAGCCACACATGAAATTTTAACACGGATTTTTGGTCAAATGACCCAGGAAAAACCCCGAAGGGAAAACTTGTTCTTCAGAGAGATATTTTATTTCTTCAAAGGCAAATTATTCAGCAAAAATTACAGCAGTACTTATCTATTTTCTTCTCGAAAACCGTGTCACCAAAAACACCCAAAAAACCTATTCTACGGAACCCCAAAATTCTGCCACACGTGTGTTGTATAGCTGCCTCGATTTCTGTGTTGTGCGGCCTCGAAATCTGTGTTGTACGGCCACTGTACAAACAACAATAAATGTTGTACGACTGCCTCGAAAAACGTGATGCACAGTCTTGTTATCACCAGACTTGTAGTTGCCCCTATGAGATGGATCCAAGATGGACAGTAGAGGGAAAAGGGCAACCAAAGAGGTGAACTAAGATAGCCTCGACTCCCAAATGGATGGTTGTCACGCCAATCGAGACAATCTTCAATCAATGTTGTCTTAGCCCAAGACAACAATGGGGGAGACTCAGATCTACTCCCGACAGGAGAGATCAATCCAATACACCAGATCAAATCAATGGAAGATGAAGTACGTAAGGTGTAAGGTGAAGTAAACCCTAGATCTATGGATGAAGTCACAAGATGAGTTATGGTTTGGATCAAGGAGCTTATGATGTATGGAATTGATCCAAGGTTGAAATACAAATGAATTATGATATTTATTACTAGATCCAGAATCAAGGTACCAACAAATGATGAAAATATCCACTGCCTTGGGAACTGTGTCCAATGCAGGGAGTTTAAGGACAAGATTGGGGCTATCTAGTACCAATGGATAGACTTGATGAAAGGTATGACAAGATCAAAGTACCCAAGCCTTAGAGATAGGATCAAAACACAAGAAAATTTGGCCAAGATGAGGAATGCACTAGGGTTTAGGGATTAGTGCCTTCGAGTTTGGGCCTTGTGGAGTCACCCAAGCATGACGCCTAGGAGAACCCACTTAGGGTTTGCCCTGATCTACAATACCCAAAATTGATTTTCTAAAAGATCAAGCGGTTTGATCCATATAATTTTTCGATTATTTTTAGTTAGGGTTTTGACAATAAAATGAAGATGCCAATGGATTGGAACCAAGAAAAGAAGAACAAACATGTGGATCTTACCTGGATAACCTTGTAGATGCCTTGATGATGATGATCTATGTCGTCCCGATCAATTTGAGAAGATTTGGATGAAGACTCTATGCAAATCGATTTGCCCAAGGAAGCCAATGCGCCCTCCCTCCTGCACAACAAAAGTTAAAAATATCAGATTTGATGCATCAAGAGAAAAGGACAAATGCTACAGAAAAATGACAAGATGAAACCATAGATCACAATGATACTAATGATAACCCCCTGATACAAGTGATGCCAAATAAGCGAGTTGAGGAAGCCCTGCAAAAACGCCCAAGTGAAGTCGCCCTCCTGTAGACAAAACAAAGTTTCCACGAAAATATAGATCTCACAACAAAAACTCAAATGCGAGGATGCAATAGACTTTCCAATCACCATCGAAGAACACCAGATGCAAAGGAGACCCAAGAATTTCCACAAAAGAGTTTTTCTATTATCAAGATTCCAAGAGCCAAAGACCCCTTTACAATGAGAAGCTCTCTCCTTTAAATAGAATGGAGAGATACCAAAATCCTAACCACCTTTTAAATGGATGGCTAAGATTAAAAGATCAAAATGTTCTAATCAATGGTTGAGATGAGCTCAACATAAAGTACATGGATCAATATAATAATATAACACATCAATGGACAAAATCGCTCTAGGAGAGGGGATCCCGCTCAATATGACAAAACAAACATGCATAAAGCTCATGGTGGGTCTAGGGGGTAATGTCTAACACCCCTAGTGTGTCCCCATGGCACAATATAAATAAAATATAACTCTAAGTGCAAAACAGTGTCTCTCTGGAAAAATCGTGAGCCTTTAAAAGCTCCAGAAAATCATAAAACATGTCGAAGAGATGGGTGTAGATCCTCCTGAAAGCTGAAACTGCTGGAGAAGGGGTGGAAGACATCACACTCATCATCAAAACTTATCCCATGCCATTTTCTTGCCTCAGTAGCTCAAATCGAATTCTTCAGTAGCCATTTTTACCACTTTTAATTTGCCTCGAGAACTGTGAACCTGCCCAAACTGCCACCAGGCTCTCTGGGAGGGGGGTATTGTGGTAAAAACAAGTGGTTGGACCACCCCCTCCTCATACAACGCCTTAGGTGAACCAATCAAATCATCCTTCTACTCTAACAGGCCATTTAACATGGCAAAACTGCACCAAAATGGTATACTGAGACAAATCATCACTGTAACTACCCGAAACTGAAAATAAACTGTCTCATTGGACTCAGAGAGCCCAAATCCATCTAAGGTGTATACTCATACACCCTACAAATCTCTGCATGATCATCTACAATATCTAATATGCCTAGATATGGAAAGAAGATACTCACTCTAGCATATGTCGGACAAGCAATAACACAGTGGATGGCAATGTCTCACAAATGGGTAAGTTACATTCAGAGGTGCTTATTCACCTTGACAAATGCTCACAATCCATATCAAATACAAGTGAGGCCAGCAATCTTTAGATTTAAGTTTTAAGAACCATTGTTTTTTGGGCCCTCGAGTTTTCATAGCCTTGATCCATGCATTTGTTACATGGATTTTTATTTATTAAGGCTTCATGCTCCATGCGTGTTTAAAAACACTTGTTACATGGGTTTTACATTTTACATTTCACATTTATACTTTAAAGCCAATTTCATTAGGCTTGCCTTGCATTCATGTACGTTCAGAAACACTTCTTTTCATGAATGGGCTTTCCACAAGATATTCATTTCATTTCCATATACATTGTATTGATGGCAGCACTATTTGTTTCAGGTTTAGCCAACACAACCTAGGCAACTCAGAGCCGAGACATAAATAAATAGGGAAGCTTATCCAACAAAGAGGTTATAGTGGGGAAAGGTCCTCCATGCCACTAATCAAGTAGTAGGTCGAGATATAAACATAACTGGAAAGTAATGGATGGGTGGAGATAGTGAAAAATGAGAGCAACACTAGCAAGCCAAAGTATGGTGGGAATGATCACCTCTATTCTCCCTAAGGAGGGAAAAACCAATGAGTATGGGACAGGAACTTCTAAGTCTAAGTAGGGACATACATACATAATATCAATACAACCAGGTCCAAATATTTATATGACCGCCAGATCATGACACTAAATGCTAAGACATGTCACAAGAATGAGTATAAAAGCAATAATAACCATAACACAAGATAATACCTGTTGAATCATATATCTGTAAATAACCAATCCAAAACAACATTTGTCCACTGAGAACCTGCTGCGGCAACTCTGGGCAATATTGGCTGCTCTGTAAATGGCTAAATGGCTACATTAGTCCTCAAATCTGAGTGTCTTGAGACTCAGTCATGGCATGGGAAAGTACTATAGTCCATCAAATAGTGATCCATCATAAATGTTCATCTCTACATCTCATATGTAAGGGAACTGGCTGAAAAAGTGTATTGCAATCTGAAAATAGAATATGGTAGCTCAGCTACTATATATGTGATAACAGGTCCTGTCTTGAAAACCATGCCTCACCTTAATTTCCATGTTGTACGGATTGTACGACCTGCAATCAATGTTGTATGGTCACTGCATTAAATGTTGAACGAATTCTTCGAATTTGTGCCCTTTCCCTGCTAGTACTCTTGTCTCGAAATTCGTGCCCTTTCTCCTCTTCCCTGGTTCTGGAAAAATTTTGCAAGGGTTTCTCTCTGGTTTTCTCCTGCTCTTTCTCTCTCTCTCAAAATTCTCTCTTGAAAGTGAACAACTAGACTGAATTTGCCTTTCCCTCTTCATTTTTGTTTGAGCAACTTCCTCCATCAAATCAAATGCTAGAATTAAAAACCAACTTCATGAGATCAATGCCTCATCTCGTTTTCGCATTAAAAATTCACTTTTTAAATAATGAGACTTTTAATACTCACCCTCTTTAATGCTCATAAAGTCACTTTAAAATTATGAACTCAAACATTTAATTAAAAGGTCACTTAATCATAAAGTCATCCACGCCTTTTAATATGGCTAAGGACCACATTTAAGTGTTCATGTCCACCCCAAGGCATGAGTGAAGAAACACTTTCCTAGGTAAAAAATTAACACTCCCTCTTACTAAGGAAGGTGTTTTTCACCACTCCCATCTTGTCTCTGAAATGAATGTGCTTTCCTCTTCCCAAAGACTTTGTGAGGACATCTGCTACCTGCCCATTTGTAGAAATGTATTGTAACTCAAGAGCTCCTCTTTGAAGATAGTCTCTAATGAAGTGGTATCTGACCTGAATGTGTTTCGACCTGTCATGAAACATTGGATTCTCAAAGAGCCTTATACAACTCTGATTGTCATAGTGAATGATAGTAGCCTCAATTCCTGACTAAATAAATCAACCATGAACTTGCGAAGCCACAAAGCCTCGCAACTAGCATCACTGGCTTCCATGTACTCAGCCTCTACAGAACCCAAAG
This sequence comes from Pseudotsuga menziesii, assembly GCA_001517045.1. Lineage (NCBI taxonomy): Eukaryota > Viridiplantae > Streptophyta > Pinopsida > Pinales > Pinaceae > Pseudotsuga > Pseudotsuga menziesii. Next base: position 296,463 of record LPNX010776459.1, read on the forward strand.
CAACGAACTTTTGCTTCCGATTGAACCACGACACAACAACCGCGCCCAACCTGAAACAACAACCAGAAGTACTCTTTTGGTCCGAAGCACTGCCTGCCCAATCTGAATCCGTGAAGCCAACCAAGTCCACTCCACCTGACCTCCTGTAGTCCAGACCATAATCTATAGTCCCAACAAGGTATCTCAAAATATGTTTTGTAGCTATCCAATGCACTCTCCTGGGCTCCAGCATGAACTAACTAAGAGTGTTCACTGCAAAACTCATATCTGGTCTAGTGTTGACCAAATACATTAACGAACCAATGAGCTCACGAAACAAAGTAGGATCCACAAACTCTCCCTCAAAAGCATGAAGCTTCTTCCAGTTGGTGATTATGGGTGTAGACATAGGCCTGCAGTCCTCCATCTGAAATCTCTTCAGAACATCTGCAACATATTTTCCTTGCCCCAGGAAAACATGTCCATCCTCCTGCCATACCTCCATGCCTAAATAGTAGTACATCAACCCAAGGTCGTCATCTCAAACTCTAAAGCAAGATCCTTCGTGCATGCATCAATCAGGTGCTCTCCTCCAGTAATGAACAAATCATCAACATACAATAGAAGAATGAGCAAAACACCACCAACCACAATGTAGTAAAGGTTGGGATCCGCCTCACTCTTTCGAAAGCCAATCGAAAGAAAATAGAAATCAATCCTCGAATACCAAGCCCGAGGGGCTTGCTTCAGACCATACAAGGTCGTTTTCATCCTGCAAACATGAGAATCTCTCTCATAAATCTCAAAGCCCTGCGGCTGCTCCAAATATACCTCCTCCTGTAGAAGACCATTGAGAAAAGTGGTCTTCACATCCATCTAATGGATCTTCCAAACCATCTCTGCCACAACAGAGATCACTGCTCTGATCGAAGAAAATCTGGCAACCGACGCAAAGGTCTCATCGTAATCAACTCCCTCTATCTGTGAGAACACGCGCTACAAATCGAGCTTTGTACTTCTCGATGCTTCCATCTGCAGCATGCTTGATTTTGTAGAGCCACTTGGAAGTCACAATTGACTTCCCCTTTGGTCTCGGAACCACTTCCCACAACCCATTCTTCATAATGGAATTGTATTCTTCCATCATGGCATCTCTCCAAAACTGGTGTACGAAAGCCTCCTCATAAGTAGTAGGCACGGTCTCATGCAATCTAGTCACCTGTACCATATAGCTAGAAAATCTCTCAGTTGGCTTGCTCTCTCTGACATTCCTCTTGGGTGGCCCGACAGACTCCTCTGCTTCCTTCACAAGATCCCTAAGCCAACTTGGCTTTCTCTTCTTGGAAGAAACATCTTGTCGTAGACCCTCCTCTACATCCTCATCAGACAAATGTCTCCCTGAAGAAGTACCAACGGTCTGCGATCCTGTCCCTGGTGAACCTGAACCTGTACCATGTGTACCTGAATCACCTGAAAGTGTAACCTGTGAAACTGTGATCCGTGAACTTGTCCCTGTATCCGAAGTCCCTGAAACTGATGGACCTATAACCTGTGACCCAGTCACTCTTGAAACCTGTGACCTTTTGCCCCGACTCTCTGAACTCGGTGATGTTGTCATTTGTGCAATACTCTGTTGCTCCTCTATCTATGAATATCGAGATCTTTTGAAGGTTCGCTCCTCCTCAAATCTCACCTCCCTCCTCACCACAACTTTCCTCTATGTAGGAAGGTAAATGCGGAAAGCCTTCGAAGTCTCATCATATCCAACAAAAATAACCCTCTCTCCAGTAGCCTCCAACTTTGTCATCTTCTCAGAAGGGACATGTGAGTATGTAATGCATCCAAAGATATGAAAGTGGCCTATCTCAGGCACTTTCTCAGTACATAAACAGCAGTACTGCAGGCCTCTTCCCATAGAAAGAAAGGAAGACTCCGATCATGCAACATGGCTCTAGCCGCACCCGCTATCGAACAGTTCTTCCTTTCAGCCACTCTATTCTGCTGTGGGGTGTAAGGAATTGTCAACTGCCTCTTGATCCCCTCCTGTCTACACAACCCATCGAATGCATGGGAAGTATACTCACCCCCATTTTCTAATCGAAGTACATTGATCTTCTTTCCTGTCTGATTCTCCATAAGAGCTTTGAACTCTTGGAACCGAAGCAAGACTTCCTCTGATCTCTTGCTTCTAAGGAAATAGATCCAGGTCTTCCTAGAAAAGTCATCAATGAATGCAATGTAATACTCATAACCTGTCAAAGAGGCAGATGACATGGGACCACATAAATCTGAATGTATCAACTCAAGCACTCCCTCTGATCTGCTATCACTGCTCGGAAAAGTAATCTTGGTGTACTTTCCCAAAGCACACCCTCTGCATACACCACTCGACTTTGTGCTGAAATTTGGCATACCTGTAGCCATGTCTCTCAGCATCCTCAAAGCTGGATGATGAGGGTGGGCCATCCTCCTGTGCCATAACTCACACAACACACTGTTGCTCTGAGTGTGTGACAGTGCATGATGTGGCTGGAAGAGAAGCTTGTATAGTTTCCCGCATCTAACTCCAATCGCATATGAAGCAGATGGACCCTCTACTTTGGGAAAGATGTGAACTTTCCCATCTAGGACATATACTCCAAAGCCTTTAAATCCTTTCTCCTCAATCGTGGAAACTGATACAAGGTTCTTCTTCAGCCCAGGGACATACAAGACATCTCTCAGAAACATAGGCTGCATGGACTCCCTGTCAAAGCGGACTGTCCCACGCCCAACTACTCTCACCACTGTATCATCGCCCAATACAACCTCCAACTCCAAATCTATTTCTAACATATCGGTGAACATGTCTCTATCACCTATCATATGACTCGAAGCTCCACTATCAATTTACCAAGTGGAGGAAGTAGTGGAAGCACTCAATGAATGCCCAACAATCATGGAATGCTCCATGTGACCCTCAATGTCCCTGCTGGTGATGGATGATGCTCTCTCTACACTAACACTAGCAAAGAGAAAAATATCCCTCAAATCTAGCAGCGTACTCGTCAATCTCTGCTGAATTTATTGTCTGTTGTTTCTTCTTCTTCTTATTTGGGCATTGTCCAGCATAGTGTCCAAACTTCTGGCAAGCAAAGCATTTCACTTTGCTCATGTCTTTCTTGTCTCCATCCTACCGCTTGGTTCCACCGTTGGAACCCTTCTTAGTCTTCTTCTTCTTCCCCTTTGCTGCCAATGCAACATTCTCCTCATCTTCTTTGTTGTGAGATGTAATGCCCTGTACATATCCTATGCGTGTCTCCTCCTGTATGAAATCATCTCAAAGACGATCGCAAGTAGGCATGTGCTCACGAGCAACCACTGACTCCACAAATACAGCCCATGGCTTTGCCACGCCATTCAAGGTTGTACGCACCAACTCAGCACTCTGTATCGCCTCCCCTATAGCTCCAAGCTCATCACGAACCTGTGTAATCCTGGTGAGGTAAGTGGTCATATTCTCACCCTTGTTCATGTGAATGCTCTTTAACTTCTCCCTTGATACCATCTTCCGATTTTCATTGGAACTCTAGTATAAGTTAGTTAAAGCAGTCCACATCTGATGGGCATGATCTTTACCTGAAATGTGTGGAATCACGTGATCTTTGATTGCATCAAGAAGAATTCTTTTGGCCTTTATATCCCTCTTCTCGAATGCGGCCATAGCCACTGCATCAGTGGGAACAATCACAGGATTTGTAGTAGTGTTGTTCACTATATCCCATAACTCACTATCTTGTAAAATCAGCACTATTCTAGCCTTCCATGGACTGAAATTTCCAGCCCCATCCAACCTGTCTTCTATTCTAAGACCGGTAGCCATGACTCAAAGAATAACCAAGAACTTGTTTTCTGTTCAACCCTGTTTTCCCTTATTCCTCCCAATCTGAAATTTCTGAATGTGTGTAAATTTTCAGTATTCACTTTGCTCTAATACCATAAAGATTTTTCAAAACCCCAACCTGCTTCAAGTTTCAGTTTTTCATTGTTTAATGCCCAAACCCTAAGGTTGGCATTAACATAAAAATTTAATAATTTTGTACTGAAAACATAAACACATGAGATTTTTCTTTCCTTTTAGAATTCTGAAAATTAAAGGCGCCCTAAACATTTACTCAGAAATTTAATTTTCAGCCACACACATGAAATTTTAACACAGATTTTTGGTCAAATGACCAAGGAAAAACCCCGAAGGTTCAGAGACAAATTATTCAGCAAAAATTACAGCAGTACTTATCTCTTTTCTTCTCGAAAATCATGTCACCAAAAACACCCAGAAAACCTATTGTACGGAACCCCAAAATTATGCCACGTGTGTTGTACGACTACCTCAATTTTTGTACTGTACGGCCTCGAAATCTATGTTGTACAACCACTATACGGACATCAATAAATGCTATACGGCTGCCTCGAAAAACGTGTTGTACAGTTTTATCTCGAAAGGCGTGCCTCACCTTGATTTCCTTGTACGGACTGCAATAAATGTTGTACGGTGACTGCATTAAATGTTGTATGGATTCTTGGAATTCATGCCCTTTCTCTGCTCGTACTCTTGTCTCAAAATTCGTACCCTTTCTCTGCTCGTACTCTTGTCTCAAAATTCGTACCCTTTCTCCTCTTCCCTAGTTCTAGAAAAAATTTGCAAGGGTTTCTCTCTGGTTTTCACTTGCTCTCTCTCTCTCTCAAAATTCTCTCTTGAAAGTGAACAACTAGCCTAAATTTGCCTTTCCCTCTCCCTTTTTGTTTGAGTAACTTCCTCCATCAAATCAAAGGCTAGAATTAAAAACCAACTTCATGAGATCAATGGCTCATCTCATTTTCTCATTAAAAATTCATTTTTTAAATAATAATGAGACTTTTAATACTCACCATCTTTAATGCTCATAAAGTCACTTTAAAATTATAAACTCAAACATTTAATTAAAATGTCACTTCATCGTAAAGTCATTCACACCTTTTAATATGGCTAGGGACCACATTTAAGTGTTCATGTCCACCCCAAGGCATGAGTGAACAAACACTTTCCTAGGTAAAAAATCAACATCATCATCAGCAAACGAATGCTGGTGCAACATCAACAGCAGCAGCAAATGAATGTTGGTGCAAACATCATCAGCAACAACATGAAAATGTTGGAACAACATTAGCATTATCATCTGAAGTAGTATCATGGTGAGCACTCTCGTAGAACCAACAGGCCTTGTCTAGCTTACTAATCCTTTCAGACCAAACAAGCCTAGCCAGACATTCCGATCTACCTGGGGACCAAACAAGCCTAGCCAAACATAGCGATCTACCTGGGGACCAAACAGGCCTTGTCTAGCTTACTAATCCTTTTGGACCAACCAAGCCTAGCTAAATATACCAACCCCCCAAGGATCAACAAGGCCTTGTCAACACTGATATACCAATCAGGCTGACATACCAATCCTACACAGAGTGACCACACCATTGCAACAGGAACTACATCATAATCATCATCACTCCCTCTTACGAGGGAGATCCTTCCGGACTACACCAAGCTTGTCTTGAAAGTGCTAAAACTTTACACGAGACAGAGGCTTAGTCAATACATCAACAACTTGTTCTTTATCACTTGTTCTTCATCATTCTTTTCTTGTAGATGATTGCATGCGATCTTTCCTATAAGTCAAATTCAGTTGCATGGTCACAAACATTTCGTAATCTTCAAATCATATTCATAATGAAAAAATCTTATGCACTAAGACATATGTCATGCAGTCATGTAACTACTTTAGCCAACACAACATTCATCTATATTTCATATACATATGGTAATTTTCTAGATGCCTTCCATCTCTACCAGAACATTATTAAGAGCGTGCACTACTCCCAACATGTAAGCAAAGAGGTTTCATTCAAAATAAGCAGCAATGGAATGCTGTACAACACCACAGTCCACTTACCCATCACATGCATATTAGTAGTATATTGTTCATTAATGCAAACACTCTAACATGAATAATACATTTCCTAATTCTAGGAACATAAATATGTACACAACTGAATAATATCATTTAAGCAACTAGATAAACAAGAAATGATAATTCAAATACTTATCTTTTGTTTGTTTGGTAGACTCCCTTTTGATCTTTTGTCTCCTTGCAAGAATTACTGGAGTCTCTGACAACATGCTCTACTTCATCGTTTGATTTTGTGCCTATCTTGCTTATGATAGTCAATGCTGACCATAGATCACATGGAACTGTGTAGCGGTGTTGAATCTAACTATCCCTTCTTCTTTATTCACAAATGCATCCCTTCTTATCCAATGCTGAAATGATCTTCGTCTTCATGGGTTGAATCAAAGTATGTATTCGTCGTCACTTGAGGAATCTTCCCTTGCTTTCTTCTCAACCATATGATCACACATGATCCCAAACTAAAACAGCATCCTGAAGTGCTCTTTCTATCTTCAACATTGCCTGCCTAATCTGAATCTGCAGAACTGTGTAATCTGATCTCACTATCAGACATATATCTAAGGCCGCAATCCAATGTACCATTTAGGTACCTCATCACATGTTTTGTTGTAATCAACTAAACATATCTAGGCTCCACCATATACTGACTCAAGGTGCTCATCGTGAAGCAAATATCCGACCTCGTGTCGTCCATTACATAAATAAACCCATCATATGCCTATAGACTATGGCATCAACTATCTCTGAAGTAGGATGACATAGCAACTTCAAGTTTGATGCCATCGATGTAGCTATAGGCTTGTAATCCAACATCTTGAACCTCTTCAAAATCTCGACTACATATTTCCCTTGGTTAAGTAAAGTCTCCTCTAGATTCTACCACACCTCTAATCCCAAGAATCATGTCAACACTCTCGAACTCTGAAATCTACTGTAGTCACTCCCTCTGAAAAGGAGCACCATCCTCCCTCTGCATCTTGTACTTTTTGCATCGAGACATTCTGCATTGGAGTGACAGGTAGCCTCCTCTGCTGGTGAACTTATGTGTATCCATCTATGTCATCTTTCAAGGTCACTGGATATTAAGATCCTCCATCTCGAACTTTGTTACAAGTTCCTCTTGCACCCATCTATGAGTTTCTCATCCTCTGTAGGCTTCTAACTTCAAGCTTGTAGCAAAGGTTGAGATCTCCATCACTCTAGGTGATCCTTAAGCTCCTCATATAATTGTGTGTGCTATCCCATGGGTGCCTTTTGAGCCTATACAAAGCCTTTTGCACATATGTTGTTCTATGTAGAAAGTCCCAAATCCTAGAGGTTGCTCGATCTTCCCTTCTACTTTAATTACACCATCTATCTAGTGTAATATCCACTACTGAAGAAGTGTGTTTGGCCACTAGAGCAATGTCTCGCCATAATCGACTCCCTCTTTCTAAGAGAAACCACGAACCTTGCTTCTTATTTCTTGACGGTGCCATCTGTTGCATGCTTGATATAGTAGATCCACTTGGAAAACACTCCAGACTTCCCTTCAGGTCTTGGAACCATGTCTCTGACATCATTCTTCATGATCGATTGGTACTCCACGATCATATGATCCTTCCATTCTTCATTCTTGGGACATTCTTTCACAAAGTATCATTTTTCATCACAAGCGAAACATCTGAGCTGTGAATGGTCCTTCTGAATGTTTTTATGCATGCGAGAATGTTCTTTCTCTTCTTAGTATGAGTTGTTAGGGCTTGATTGTCGTCTTCATCCATTTCTTCTTCTTTTTCTAGCAATCAAGCTACTTCTTATGTGCATTCCTCCATAGATGAGCTTCCTTCTCGAACAAATTCCTTGAATGGAAGATTCCCATGATCTTGGGATATCATTCAAGGTTGTTATCTTCACTTCTGCTTCTTCGACATTGTCTCCAATAGCTTCTAGTTGTTCCTGTTGACACTGAGAGGGGGGGTGGATCAATGTAAAGCAATTTTACAACTTTTCTTGACCTGTCACACTTAACTACCAATTCATCATACAATTATTCTGCTAATTTCTTAATCATTCCATAAGCATCTTTCACTTCATCATTCACAAAGCATAAGCATTTAGATCATCAGGAACCATAACACAAAAGAACACAACACAATATAATTTTGTAATTTTTTTGTATTATTTTGGTCTGGCTACAACTGTTAAGCAAAAACAGCACCTACTGATATATAGAGCACCTACTCTTGATCCAGGACCCTGCCTGGTTTTCTTAGACCCTGCTAAGAAGGGTTTGAGGTATCCTAACCTCAGATGCAAGTCAAGCTTGCATTTACAATACAGTATACATGTGTTACACAAGAAATCTCTGTCACATCAAGGCTGTTCATCTTCTCTGCTCATCACATCAACTCTGCTGTACCACTGCTCACTGCTGCTCATTAATCTCTGTACTCTAGTCACTGTCAAATCATCAAGGTCTGCTCAACAAACTCTGCTTTGCTCATTAACCACTGCTCAAAAAACCTCATCAATCCTTAAGTCAAGTCTGTTGTTGCCATGCCAATTGTCATCTTGTCATTAAAACATGTGGCTATTAACACCTTGTCACTGCCTTGTCATCATAGATTTGATCTCTACCAGATATTCTGCTTATATCTTTATAGTCAGCTTATGTCTTCTAAGTCTGCTCTTATCAAGCAACACTTCTGCCAATGTCACATCTCAGGACATTCTGCAGGACCTCTGGAAATAAAACATGCCTTGCAGATTTCATAAAGCCTCTGCACTGCTGCCAGCAAACCTACTAAATATCTTCCCTGAAGAGCTCAAGCTATATACCTTGGAATAAGGAAAACACCAGTCAAGTCAAGCATACCATCCTTGTCAAGTTCAGCACAGTCAAGCATTCAGCTTTGTGACTGTCAAGCATCAACGCAGACTTGGACTGTCATCATACACTATCAATCTCTAATACTGTTCCATTAAACTTCAATAGGAAATAAAGACTTCAGGCTGTTTATACTCATAAATTCAGGACTGTTTACCAGGATACTTGTTCAAAAGTAAAACGTTGTTCAACCTTCTCTTACTGTTTATACTTCACTGATCTCTTCATACCTCAGCATTCTTCATCATGCTCTATATCACAGTTTATATCAATATCATACTAAATTACACCATTGTATCAGCATAACACAGAACTTACCTTGTACATCATATATCTTAGCATAGGAGATCATCATCATCAGCCTGTATACATCAAGATCTTTATCTGTGTAGAATGAAGAAACTCAGACTGCACTTGTTGTTTAGGAAGAACCCTAAACCCTGTGTAACCATACAAATTTGGATTGTGAGAGCAAGTGTTGTAGGTGTCAGCAAAGGCAGCCAACATTCAACCATATGCTGCTGCAGAAGTCTGTTCTAACTCAGTCGCTGAACCTTGAGTATAGACCACTGCTCTTCATCTTTTCTTCATGGCTTTGTCTCATCAAAAAGGTCTCTCTCAATTCAAGTCAACTGAACATAATCTAATACTTCTTACACATTCATTACTGTTAGGGTATCAACAAATCATCATCATACATGCTTCTATACCTTCACTTGTATATGCTATTGTATTTCTAACTAGGGCATTCTCATCACTTCATCATTATACTTTTTCTGTCAACCTCATCAAAGCACACTTCAGGCAGTCAAGAGGCATGAACAGCAGGTAGTGATCATCTTTCTTCAGTTCTGGGCATATACCATCCACTTAACAAACATCAAAGGGGCATTTCTAGTTGGTTCTGGGCAAATTTGTGGGCTGAGGCAGCAACGAAATTCTCCTCCCAGGCATTATTGCATCCAGGCTCAACATTGATCAACACTCTGGACATGAAGTCAACCCCAGCACCTAAATCTGAACATATCTTCAGCGTTAATCAGAGCAAGTAATAATTCTGGGCAGTCAAGAATGAATTCTGGGATTATATGGGGACATTACAACAAACATTAAACATCCCAGATCAGCAGTAATCAATCTAAGCATGTTTACAGTCCAAAAAAAAAAAATTAGGCTGCCAAATTAGCATGAGAAGGCAACCATAAATTAGCCTCGTATATCAAAGAGATTGGAGCCAACAATTATCAGCATATTGACCAACAATTCAGCCTGTTGTAACAGTATAATTGCACCCAGCAGTCATAAGCAGCCTTTCTGGAGCAGTCCTCGCTATTGACAAACCCCAACCAATATTCTCAACAAGAAGAAAAGCACTTGGTCTTCAGATGAATGTGTCTAACTGCTGATTACAGTGCAATTCATGTCCTTCCTAGCTGGAGCACCTCGGATCTCTTTAACTTCTGCTTCTCTGCTGCCACGAGTTGTACCTCAATCACTGATAAGAATTCGGGACTGTGTTATGCTGCTCCACTGCTCCCGAAATTTCCTTCAAGCTACTTAAAGAAAAACACCAAAAAGAATTGACTGCTGCAATGAATTTTCCACAATTCGCTGCTCATCTTCTGCTATAACCCTCGGCATTGATCCTCAGTCCAAATATTCAGAGCTATCCCACCGAATTTTCACCCACAGAAAATGAAATGTGTGACTAGTTATTTATAGTAGTTTTTCCATAAATTATGGAGCCGACGTGCTCTACCTTTTTTTAATTTATTTATGAAGCCGACTTTGCAATAAAGATTTATGTTTTTATTCGGCCGACACCCTAGAAATATCTTAATTTAAATTGGAGCAGACTTTGCTTGCAATTCAATATTTTATTTTTATTGTGTGGGCCGACTTCACAATATAGATGCCTGACATTGCAAACTCAGGAGCATTATAACCAAATGAACCTGGCACGTTGGCTGCAGCCTGACTTTCAGAACCAAAAGATGTAAAGGCTTCGAGACCACAGTCAGATAAATGGGGACTGAGTTCATCATCCAGGAGAATATTTGCAGAGTTGAAGTTACGATGAACTGCAGAAGGTTGGCAAATTTCATGGAGGTACTCAAGAGCCCTTGTTGCTCCTAAATCTATCCTAACACGAACATTCCATGAGAATTTCTTGCTCAGCTCATCCCCTGCATCCCCTGAATGGAGTATGTCCTGACGAGTACCATTTCTCATGAATTCATAAACAAGTAAGTGTTGGCTGTGCTCAACACAATAACCAACAAGCTCTACAATATTGTTGTGTTGAAGCTTTGAAATATTTGAGACTGCTTCCAAAAAAAACATTATCCTTTTGCAACATGGAAGCTGAGGTGTCCATTTTCTTGACAGCCAAGAACTTTCTCTTCTAATCATTATCCTTTAGCAACATGGAAGCTGAGGTGTCCAGTTTCTTGACAGCCAACAACTTTCTCTTCTGTAGACGATCAGAGCTGAGGATAATCATGTGACTTTAGAGCTGCCTGTCTGCAACATTTTAGATCTGCAATTTTGAGCAGCCTCAATCCACTCCTCCATAGGTTCTTAGTCCACCGAGAGCTCAGTTGCTTCTTGATGCCTTGTCAAACTCAGAACTATCATCAGGACTTCGTCAACATCTTCAGCAAGGTGGTGGCATCAATGACATCCATGTTGGCATCAATGACAATTTCATCAACAATCTCCCCCTTTGTCATTGATGACAACAACTCATGCTCCCCCTATGAGCATGCTCCCCTTTTGAGCATCTCTCCCTTTGTCTTCATCTCTCCCCCTTTGGCATCAATGGCAAAGGGTGTCCACATACCTGTGTCTGAGATCTCTGATTACTGCTGACTGCTCCCCCTATCAATATGCACGATCCTAGGACCTGTCTCTATGCCTGGAGTAACCATCCTTTCTCCTTTGAGTTCATTCTCCAACCTCATGAACTCAAGGTGTGCTAAGGTCTTTGAGAGACCTTACACTTGGCTTGCCATATGGCAGCCATACTCCCTGCTCTGATCAGCTTCTCCTATCTGCGACTACTCGGTCTTCCTCATCCATACTTGCTTCTTGGCATCTGTCCTTTGAGCATCTGTTCCTTCATTGTCCTTGCTAGTTTTCTTGGCTGAGCTATATGTTAGTCTTCTCATATCATTCCAACAGTTTTGTGCTTTGTGCCCAAATTTGTTGCATGACCAGCACCTAACTGAGCTGTTGGAACTTCCAATACTTCTTTGATCCACTTCATTTCTCCATGCCTGAGCATATCCCTGACTGTAGGCATTTGTCTTCTGATCTTCAAATCTTCTTGCTGATATGTATGAAGTACTCCTTCTTGGTTGACTTCTTTGACTGGCACATTCATGGGCTTTGTGTCCAAACCCACTACAGGTGTAGCACCTCAATGTGTGACATGTGGCAGCAACATGTCCGACTTGATTGCATGTCCAACATTTAACTGAGTCATTGGGGCTTCCATCCCTTCTTCTTCCATGGGACCTACAATCCATAGCCTTATGACCAAAGTTAGAACAAAAATAACAATAACCATTGAAGCCACTTTCATACCTGGGTCTTGTAGTTGTTTTCTTTATGAAGTTCCCAAACCTAACTCCTTGTTTCATCTTTGAACTTCCAAAATCCTTCTTGTCATGTGCAGGTGCCTGGGGAGCAGCTTTGGACGTTGATGAACCTGCTTCTGGAGTCTTCAGAGACCAATTGTCATCTTCAGATTTTTCTTTGTTCTTCTTGTAACCAAGACCAGTTTTATCGAGTGGAGATCTTTGGCAATCTAAGATCTTATCTAGGACAATTGAACTGTCCTGAAGCTTGACAGAGCTGCTGTTGAACTTCTCATGATGCTTTGATTTTTCAATCTTCTTTCTGAGATTGACAATCTCAAACTCATGCTTCTGATTTGTCACTTCTTTTTCTTCCAATTGATCTCTTAATGCTTCTTCTATTCTCTTGGCTTCTTCTAGCTGAGTTTTCAGATCAAGATTTGCCTCGCTTGCTTCTTCAAGTATTTTTGAATCTTTATCATGGTTCTCTAGGGTTAGATCGCTCAAATCAATCTTTAGCTTTTCTTTTTCTTCTTCCTTGTCCTTCAGCAATTTCAGCCAACCTACTCCTTCATGCTTAAGTTTCTTAAGCAACTCCTTTAGTTCAACATTCTGCTTTTGGAGATTATCCATATAATCAAAGGTTGTCGTCCTAAACATCTTGTAATCAAATTGATTAAGATCAACTTTGTTCAAGAACCAATCAGCTCTGAGATCTATGTTGCATACAGAGTTTATAATTCTTTGTTTAGCTTTCAACATTGCTTCATCAACATCTGCAAGAACCTTCTCAATTTCATCACACAAGCTATCATAATCACAAGAGTTCATACCTTTACTGGAGTCCTCTTCTTGTTTATCTTCTTCTTGATTTAGATCTTCTGGGCGCTTGTCTTCTGATTTCTGATCTGTCTTTTCTGGTTCTGGTCTTACCTTCTGATACTCACTCTCCAGCTTCAACCATAGGTCTTTTGCCGAAGTGTACTCTCCTACACTTTCCTTTACTGAGCTGGGAAGTCCATCCATGAGAAACTTCAAGGCTGTAGTGTTGTCCTTCTTCGCTTCCTTCTGTCCAGCTGATTTTCCTTTCTTGTTTGATGGAGCGGGTGGATTGATGACAATTTCCCAAACACCAAACTTCTTCAGATAAGCCTTCATTTTGCTCCTCCAACTGAAATAATCTGCAATATCCAGTACAGGCACGTCATTGCTTGATGACTCTTTCTTATCCTCCAATGTGTCTTAAGGATCTCCTTCAAGCTTGCTAGGCTTGTTACGAAGGCCTGCTCTGATACCAATTGTTGACACTGAGAGGGGGGCTGAATCAGTGTAAAGCAATTTTACAACTTTTCTTGACCTGTCACACTTAACTACCAATTCATCATACAATTATTCTGCTAATTTCTTAATCATTCCATAAGCATCTTTCACTTCATCATTCACAAAGCATAAGTATTTAGATCATCAGGAACCATAACACAAAAGAACACAACACAATATAATTTTGTAATCTTTTTATATTATTTTGGTCCGGCTACAACCGTTAGGCAAAATCAGCACCTATTGATATATAGAGCACCTACTCTTGATTCAGGACCCTGCCTGGTTCTCTTAGACCCTGCTAAGAAGGGTTTGAGGTATCCTAACCTCAAATGCAAGTCAAGCTTGCATTTACAATACAGTATACATGTGTTACACAAGAAATCTCTTTCACATCAAGGTTGTTCATCTTCTCTGCTCATCACATCAACTCTACTGTACCACTGCTCACTGCTGCTCATTAATTTATGTACTCTAGTCACTGTCAAATCATCAAGGTCTGCTCAACAAACTCTGCTTTGCTCATTAACCACTGCTCAAGAAACCTCATCAATCCTTAAGTCGAGTTTGTTGTTGCCATGCCAATTGTCATCTTGTCATTAAAACATGTGGCTGTTAACACCTTGTCACTGCCTTGTCATCATAGATTTGATCTCTACCAGATATTCTACTTATATCTTTATAGTCAGCTTCTGTCTTCTAAGTCTGCTCTTATCAAGCAACACTTCTGCCAATGTCACATCTCAATACATTCTGCAGGACCTCTGGAAATAAAACATGCCTTGCAGATATCATAAAGCCTCTGCACTGCTGCCAGCAAACCTACTAAATATCTTCCCTGAAGAGCTCAAGCTATATACCTTGGAATAAGGAAAACACCAGTCAAGTCAAGCATACCATCCTTGTCAAGTTCAGCACAGTCAAGCATTCAGCTTTGTGACTGTCAAGCATCAACGCAGACTTGGACTGTCATCATACACTATCAATCTCTAATACTGTTCCATTAAACTACAATAGGAAATAAAGACTATAGACTGTTTATACTCATAAATTCAGGACTGTTTACCAGGATACTTGTTCAAAAGTAAAACGTTGTTCAACCTTCTCTTACTGTTTATACTGCACTAATCTCTTCATACCTCAACATTCTTCATCATGCTCAATATCACAGTTTATATCAATATCATACTAAATTACACCATTGTATCAGCATAACACAGAACTTACCTTGTACATCATATATCTTAGCCAATGTCACAAGGTTCGGGTTCGTGTTTGGGTTCGGCGACCTTCAGGTTCGATTCGGTTTCGAATTTTTTGATGAGGTTCGGATGAGGTTCGACATAGGTTCATATATATATATATATATATATATATATATTCCAATTTCCAGATATAACATTTACATATTAATATAATTTAATAAACATTATAAACATATTCAATTCACATAGATATAAAATTTACATATTAATATAATTTAATAAACATTATAAACATGTTCAATTCACATATGTATTAAAAATATTTAATACACATTTAAGTTATAATCATATTAATATAATTTAATAAACATTGTAAATATTAATATAATTTAATAAACATTGTAAACACGTTCAATTTGCATCGATATATATTAAAAATATTTACCACCTATAAGTTATAATATTTTAACCCAACACGTCAACACTAAAACGAAAAAACGGTTCAGAAGTTACAAGTTACAGCCTGTCGAATGTGTGAGATTCTCGCTATTTCGGAAGCATTGGCATCGGCTCACTGCAGACGTTGCTGAAAGGAAAGCAGAGACCCTGCGCGAGAGAATAGACCCTGTGCGAGGAAGGAGACGCTGTGCGAAGGAGGAGACCCTGGGCGAGAGAATAGACCCTGTGCGAGGGAGGAGACGCTGTGCGAGGGAGTAGACCCTGCATGAGAGAATAGACCCTGCGTGCGAGAGAATAGAACCATTTACAAGCGAACCTCACAGCGGAAAATGGCAAATCCGAAACCCGTTTATACCTGGCGAATTCAAAACCCGTGTATACCTGGCGAATTTAATGCCGAACCTCAACGAATTCCAATTTTTTTTTGAGGTTCGCCGAATTTCGAACCTCAAGGTTCAAATTCGGCGAACCTTGTGACATTGATCTTAGCATAGGAGATCATCATCATTAGCCTGTATACATCAAGATCTTTATCAGTGTAGAATGAAGAAACTCAGACTGCACTTGTTGTTTAGGAAGAACCCTAAACCCTGTGTAACCATACAAATTTGGATTGTGAGAGCAAGTGCTGTAGGTGTCAGCAGAGGCAGCCAACATTCAACCATATGCTGCTGCAGAAGTCTGTTCTAACTCAGTCGCTGAACCTTGAGTATAGACCACTGCTCTTCATCTTTTCTTCATGGCTTTGTCTCATCAAAAAGGTCTGTCTCAATTCAAGTCAACTGAACATAATCTAATACTTCTCACACATTCATTACTGTTAGGGTATCAACAAATCATCATCATACATGCTTCTATACCTTCACTTGTATATGCTACAGTATTTGTAACTAGGGCATTCTCATCACTTCATCATTATACTTTTTCTGTCAACCTCATCAAAGCACACTTCAGGCAGTCAAGAGGCATGAACAGCAGGTAGTGATCATCTTTCTTAAGTTCTCGGCATATACCATCCACTTAGCAAACATCAAAGGGGCATTTCTAGTTGGTTCTGGGCAAATTTGTGGGCTGAGGCAGCAACGAAATTCTCCTCCCAAGCATTATTGCATCCAAGCTAAACATTGATCAACACTCTGGGCATGAAGTCAACCCCAGCACATAAATCTGAACATATCTTCAGCGTTAATCAGAGCAAGTAATAATTCTGGGCAGTCAAGAATGAATTCTGGGATTATATGGGGACATTAAAACAAACATTAAACATCCCAGATCAGTAGTAATCAATCTAAGCATGTTTACAGTCCAAAAAAAAAAATTTAGGCTGCCAAATTAGCATGAGAAAGCAACCCTAAATTAGCGTCGTATATCAATGAGATTGGAGCCAACAATTATCACCATATTGACCAACAATTCAGCCTGTTGTAACAGTATAATTGCACCCAGCAGTCATAAGCAGCCTTTCTGGAGCAGTCCTCGCTATTGACAAACCCCAACCAATATTCTCAACAAGAAGAAAAGCACTTAGTCTTCAGATGAATGTGTCTAACTGCTGATTACAGTGCAATTCATGTCCTTCCTAGCTGGAGCACCTCGGATCTCTTTAACTTCTGCTTCTCTGCTGCCACGAGTTGTACCTCAGTCAATGATAAGAATTCGGGACTGTGTTATGCTGCTCCACTGCTCCCGAAATTTCCTTCAAGCTACTTAAAGAAAAACACCAAAAAGAATTGACTGCTGCCATGAATTTTCCACTATTCGCTGCTCATCTTCTGCTATAACCCTCGGCATTGATCCTCAGTCCAAAAATTCATAGCTATCCCACCAAATTTTCACCCACACAAAATGAAATGTGTGACTAGTTATTTATAGTAGTTTTTCCATAAATTATGGAGCCGACCTTGCTCTCCCTTTTTTTAATTTATTTATGAAGCCGACTTTGCAATAAAGATTTATGTTTTTATTGGGCCGACACCCTAGAAATATCTTAATTTAAATTGGAGCCGACTTTGCTTGCAATTCAATATTTTATTTTTATTGTGTGGGCCGACTTCACAATATAGATGCCTGACATTGCAAACTCAGGAGCATTATAACCAAATGAACCTGGCACGTTGGCTGCAGCCTGACTTTCAGAACCAAAAGATGTAAAGGCTTCGAGACCACAGTCAGATAAATGGGGACTGAGTTCATCATCCAGGAGAATATTTGCAGAGTTGAAGTTTCGATGAACTGCAGAAGGTTGGCAAATTTCATGGAGGTACTCAAGAGCCCTTGCTGCTCCTAAAGCTATCCTAACACGAACATTCCATGAGAATTTCTTGCTCAGCTCATCCCCTGCATCCCCAGAATGGAGTATGTCCTGACGAGTACCATTTCTCATGAATTCATAAACAAGTAAGTGTTGGCTGTGCTCAACACAATAACCAACAAGCTCTACAATATTGTTGTGTTGAAGCTTTGAAATATTTGAGACTGCTTCCAAAAAAACATTATCCTTTTGCAACATGGAAGCTGAGGTGTCCAATTTCTTGACAGCCAACAACTTTCTCTTCTAATCATTATCCTTTTGCAACATGGAAGCTGAGGTGTCCAGTTTCTTGACAGCCGACAACTTTCTCTTCTGTAGACGATCAGAGCTGAGGATAATCATGTGACTTTAGAGCTGCCTGTCTGCAACATTTTAGATCTGCAATTTTGAGCAGCCTCAGTCCACTCCTCCATAGGTTCTTAGTCCACCGAGAGCTCAGTTGCTTCTTGATGCATTGTCAAACTCAGAACTATCATCAGGACTTCGTCAACATCTTCAACAAGGTGGTGGCATCAATGACATCCATGTCGGCATCAATGACAATTTCATCAACAATCTTCCCCTTTGTCATTGATGACAACAATTCATGCTCCCCCTATGAGCATGCTCCCCTTTTGAGCATCTCTCCCTTTGTCTTCATCTCTCCCCCTTTGGCATCAATGGCAAAGGGTGTCCACATACCTGTGTCTGAGAT
>LPNX010776459.1:324413-345670 GCA_001517045.1 Pseudotsuga menziesii
ATTGTATTATTCTGCTAATTATTATCCACAAGGAAATGGCCTGGCTGAATCCTCTAACAAAAATCTGATTAGAATTTTAAAGAAGACTGTGGTAGAAAACCAGAGGAGTTGGCACTCAGCATTACCAAATGCCCTTTGGGCCGATAGAGTCACCCCCAAGTCTGCAATTGGAGTGTCTCCATATACCTTTGTCTATGGTAAAGAAGCCATCCTGCCTCCCAATATCATGCTACCATCTTCCATACTAGCTCAAGAGTCTAGAGGGTCGGATGATGAAGTTTTGCAAATAAGAATATATAATCTTCTGAAAGCAGAAGAGGCTAGATCTAAAGCCCGAGAACGCTTTAAGCAACAGCAAGAGCTAGTTAAGAGATGGTTCGACAAACATAAAGCTGGAACAAAAGACTTTGAAGTAGGAGACTTAGTCCTCAAATGGGATCACCCCCACGACGAGAAAGGAAAGCACACTAAATTTCAGCAGTTGTGGGTAGGCCCTTTTCAGATTGCAGCAAAACTTGGCCCTTCTACTTACAAGCTGCAGGATCTACAGGGGTGGGAAGAGAACTTACCAGTGAAAGGTTTGGTTCTCAAGCCTTATTTTTTTTGAGTTTCTTTGAGCTCTTCTGTTTTGTATATAAATAAGTTGTTTAGCTGTCTTTTTGAGTCATGTTTTTCAGTTTGTTTTAGTTTAAGTTTTACGGATTTCAATAAAGGGAATGAACCCGCAGTTGCATGGAGAACATCAAAATGTTTGGGAATGATAGACATTTTTGAGTCTCAGACTGTGTGTTGCTAACTGAACTTCTTCCAGTTTAGCAGTTTTCTTGAATAAACTCTGTGTGCATTGAAGTCCTGCTTAACCCCTGTGAAATAAACCGGATTCGAAGAGTCTGGAATACTATGTTGAGGCTCCATCCACGTCACAATTAAGATGTTCTAAGGAGCGACAGCAGAGGACCCATGGAAAGGAGCAAGGTGAACAGTATATTAAATATAAATGATCCCATGCCAAGAAACGAATGCCAAAAGGCAAATAAAGAGTTAAAAAACTCCTATGAAAGCATCACAAATCAAAGCAGGTGCTAAATCATAAGTACTAAATTGCCGAAAGATCCTCTCCGTCCGTGAGCTGAAACTTGAAGTACACCACTCACACAAAAGGACACTACGGGATAGAGGATCCTGAATTAAAATTCAGTAAGAAAGGCATGCAGGAGGACTCATATGAAAAAGGACAAAAGTCCAAAAGCATGCAAAATGCTAAAATGGCATGGGAATGACGAACAAACGAATATTTCTGTTTACCATGTGCTACAATCCTGTGGTGTCCAAGCTATCAGCTACCTGAAGACAAGAGTAATAATGAAACTCATCCTCTGGCCTCAACAGAGTTATCTGGACTTGAAAATCTTGGTTTCCACTCTCCCCGAATTGGACTATCATCAATGATTAAAGGTACACACTTCTGTCATTTGAGAAATCCAGATAGCTGGAAGAATTCAATAGATGCATGTATTGTTAAACAGTCTGTCACTCAAAGTATAATCGCCCAGAGATCTAGGTTCACCAGGTAATCGCCAATTGTTGCAGCTGCAACAATTCTCCCCAAATTTCTTAAATTTTGGGCCCCTCCTCATGATTTAGCATTTTGTTTTAATCGTTCGGATACTTGATTTTTTTTTTGGGTTATGCATTAATTGTGGGTGATTTCCTGGAGTTTACTTTCCGTCTTGGTTTTTCAGAAGTTTCCTGCGTTTGAGACTCATGATGAGTCGCGAATTTTAAGGTTGGGCTTAGCATGTCGGTCGAACCAAACATTCTTTGTTGTGGGTCGCTGTGCGGAGGTAAGACGGGTTTTTGTCTGTTGTTGAATGTTTAAAGCTGACTGAAACACTTAGTTTTTCCATTGATCGGGAGTCTTTCTTGTTGTGATCGGAAGCCGAAGCTTTTTCGCTTCCACCGTTGCGGATCCCAAATCGGTTAGCCGTCCGAAGCACAAAAAGCTCTGACTGCCGACGTACGTTTTCCTGTTTAGCCGCGGACCCGAAGCCGTTTCTCTTTCGCCGTTGCGGATGAGGAAGCCATTTGGCTTCCGATGTCCAAACCTCGCCGACTTCCGACTAAATCCTTTTCCCGCCCGCGTTTCGCTTATCCGCATCTTAGGTCTCTTCCGCCGTTGCGGCAGGGAAAGTCGTTTAGCCTCCGATGTCATTATTCCCCCGATTGTCGATTTTTCCCGCCTGCGGATTGGTCTACCCCTCTGATGTTGGTATTCTGAGCCTCCGATGAGTTTCCTATTTGCCGCCGGTGGTAATGTTGTCAAGCCTGGAGGTGGTCAACGCAGTGGCGTAGGCGTTTGAGAAAATTCTAATAATGGGAGATGCTCCGGGTCGTTTTTCTTGTGGATTAGCTGTTCAATTTTCATGTTTAAAACGCCAATCCTATGAATGATGCATTTTGGTTTATTTGCAGGTGGACTCAAGGGATTGGTCGGACTACCAAGATACGAAGGTGTTGTGGGACATTGTATCTCAGGTCGAATCGTGGTCAGAAGGCGACAAACGCAACGGCCCAAAAGAGCTTTCAGTTACTAAATAGTTCATGGATGCATAACAGACGAAATAGAGGAATATGAAGCGTTGGGGAACTGAAAGGTCAGATGTTTTGGGAAGCAGCCCAAGCGTTCTGCAGTGGTAGTTTAAATATTTGAAAGAAGAACTTAGAGAAAGACTTTTTCCCTCGAAAATTTGTAAACCATTTTGCTTGTAAGAGGAACTATTTCGTTTTACAATCAGAAACTGCAACTTTTGCCTGCTGGAGAAAGCGAAATGTGGAATGTATCAACGTGATTAAATGAACAATGTTAAAGGGGAACTATTTCGTTTTCAGCTGCGTTTCATTAACTGTGAGAGTGTTTGACTTCCTGAACCTATGTTCTTGTTGAATGTTCTTCAGTATATTTAGTGATGTTTTCCACTGTGAGTAATAAGTGTTGTTCATAAAACAATTGGCTATCTGGTTTTTTAAATATTTGTAATTGTTCATGTGTCTTGAAAGAAGTATCAGCTATCTGTAACTCTTCATAATGCATGTACAAATGTATTACTCACCAACAAATGATAATTCTGCTCCCTAGGGATGGTTTAGGTAGTTAGTTTATTTTCTTGTTGTATGTGATTTGGATGCTTGTGAGCCTTAAGACGAGAGGTAAGAACCTGCGCATCACATTGTGACTGCTCCTTGCATTTTTCATCGCCCTGCATTGTTAATTAGGCACTTGCATTTCATAATTTAAGTCAAAATACAAAAACTCGGTGGACCGGGTCGTAACTGGTAAAGCCTTTGTTTTGTACTTGACCTACGGTAGACGGACCGTAAACCGGACGGATTCCCTATTCCAAACAATCAACGGGCTAGTTGGGAACGTTGATTGGGGAGAATCCCTTACTGTTGCTGCCTGCAAATTTCGGGGCCTCAACACAGTCATAAGCAGCCTTTTTGGAGCAGTCCTCGCTATTGACAAACCCCAACCAATATTCTCAACAAGAAGAAAAGCACTTGGTCTTCAGATGAATGTGTCTAACTACTGATTACAGTGCAATTCATGTCCTTCCTAGCTGGAGCACCTTGGATCGCTTTAACTTCTGCTTCTCTGCTGCCACGAGTTGTACCTCAGTCAATGATAAGAATTCGGGACTGTGTTATGCTGCTCCACTGCTCCCGAAATTTCCTTCAAGCTACTTACAAAAAAACACCAAAAAGAATTGACTGCTGCCATGAATTTTCCACAATTCGCTGCTCATCTTCTGCTATAACCCTCGACATTGATCCTCAGTCCAAAAATTCAGAGCTATCCCACCAAATTTTCACCCACACAAAATGAAATGTGTGACTAGTTATTTATAGTAGTTTTTCCATAAATTATGGAGCCGACCTGCTCTCCCTTTTTTTAATTTATTTATGAAGCCGACTTTGCAATAAAGATTTATGTTTTTATTGGGCCGACACCCTAGAAATATCTTAATTTAAATTGGAGCCGACTTTGCTTGCAATTCAATATTTTATTTTTATTGTGTGGGCCGACTTCACAATATAGATGCCTGACATTGCAAACTCAGGAGCATTATAACCAAATGAACCTGGCACGTTGGCTGCAGCCTGACTTTCAGAACCAAAAGATGTAAAGGCTTCGAGACCACAGTCAGATAAATGGGGACTGAGTTCATCATCCAGGAGAATATTTGCAGAGTTGAAGTTTCAATGAACTGCAGAAGGTTGGCAAATTTCATGGAGGTACTCAAGAGCCCTTGCTGCTCCTAAAGCTATCCTAACACGAACATTCCATGAGAATTTCTTGCTCAGCTCATCCCCTGCATCCCTTGAATGGAGTATGTCCTGACGAGTACCATTTCTCATGAATTCATAAACAAGTAAGTGTTAGTTGTGCTCAACACAATAACCAACAAGCTCTACAATATTGTTGTGTTGAAGCTTTGAAATATTTGAGACTGCTTCCATAAAAAACATTATCCTTTTGCAACATGGAAGCTGAGGTGTCCATTTTCTTGATAGCCAACAACTTTCTCTTCTAATCATTATCCTTTTGCAACATGGAAGCTGAGGTGTCCAGTTTCTTGACAGCCAACAACTTTCTCTTCTGTAGACGATCAGAGCTGAGGATAATCATGTGACTTTAGAGCTGCCTGTCTGCAACATTTTAGATCTGCAATTTTGAGCAGCCTCAGTCCACTCCTCCATAGGTTCTTAGTCCACCGAGAGCTCAGTTGCTTCTTGATGCCTTGTCAAACTCAGAACTATCATCAAGACTTCATCAACATCTTCAGCAAGGTGGTGGCATCAATGACATCCATGTTGGCATCAATGACAATTTCATCAACAGTTCCTTGATCTGGGAGACCCTTGTGAAGTAGGATTAAATACTTTCTTACATCTACATATTCATACCCTTGAGTTGAGTCCTCAAGGTCATCTTTATATTGGTATTCTTTTCTTCATATAAGTTGGTCAATACATCAAACATATCCTTCGGAGTATTCAAGGAGGATACATGTGAGATCAAATGGTCTTTTATGGAGATGGAAATAATCCTCTCGGCTTTGACCAAGTTCTTCTTATGCTTAGCTTTGTCCTCATCTCCCTCTGGATCTACAACTCTATGCTGCATGGGAGCGCCTCCCACCCCCTCGCTCCCGCTCTCGAAGCTCGCTCCCAAAACACTCCCAATTTTGGGAGCACGCTCCCTTCCTTTCCTACACTAAAAGCTCCTAAACTAGGTTAATCATTTGATGACAATGTTATGGTACCTCCCTTCTTTGCCAAGCCCCTATAAAAGTTTTTATGGTTGATCATTTGATGATAATGTTATAAGTTATAACTACTAGATGATTGATGTTATATGGTTTAATCCATGTATTCTATAGCTAATTCAACATCCTACATGATTTTTAGATATAAATCCATCAAAATATATTAAAATATATACTATACAAAAAACGCTCCCGAAACGCTCCCAAAACGGGAGCTTTCGAAAATTTCGCCTTTCGCTCCGCTCCTGCTCTCCGCTTCCAACAGCATAGCTACACTTCTCCTTTGACATAGTCTTCCAAATCATGCTCTTCTAGTATGAGAAGCACTCTATACTTCCATGCCCAAAAGTTTTCAGCTCCTTTACACTTGTCCTCAAGCTTGGTACTGTTTGTCATCATGATAAAGTGAGAGCCTCAAATGGAAATAGAGTGAATAGAACTTACAAATGAGAGTGCTTCAACTGGATGCTTGCTTCAATGCTTTCTTGGAAGACTACTTCTAGTGGACCTGGGGTTTGATAGAGAAACACAAATTTTTCAACTTTCGTGACTTTCAGATCTAATTAGATAGAAAGATGTGCCTCCTCAAGGCGTTATGAGCAGTATACTCATTTTCCCAAAACTGTGGACAGAACTGCAAAATATCTTATGACCTAGTTTTCCCAATAAGAGTGTTAGGTCAAAAATTTGAAATCCACAGAACTGGAAATTGCTTCCATGGAAAGATGCACCCTTCTAGAGTGAGTTAGATGGTCCTTTTTCAACTGGTCTGTGGAGAGAAGTGCTCGGAACAAGAAGCCCTAGTTTCTTCAATTTCTTCTGTTGAATTGTCCGGTCTTAATTATGATGTATCTCTGAAATTTATGCTCCTCAAGGTCTTAAACTTCGTCCTGAGGTAATCTGATCTGTCTTTTGTCCATTCGCACAGGTTAGAGCAAGATTGGATTCACCAAGTGGAACTTATGCTAAGTTTCCCAAGATGACTTGTTTATGGACTGGTTCAATATGGCGAACTTGTATGGATTGCCACGTGTTACTATTTCAACTTCAGGTTCTGAAACTCGCACTAGAAAAGCTACAGTCCGATCATTTTTTTAAACATCTTACGATATTCGATTTGGATCTTCCTAGCACGACATATAGCATTTCTCCCTAGTTCACTTGTTTAAGATTTAATTCTGGGAGAGGATGGACGCTTGTTTTGGAGGGATCATATCTCCTAAAGTACAGTGAATCTGAAATAGAAGCTCATACCCAAGGTAGATCAACATTTCATCTTCGTCTTGTCTAAGTTTCAGCTCCTGGGCCTTGACGAAAATCAAGTTGTAGCGAAAATTCTCGGATGACTAGATTTTTCCTTCTAGGGTTTCAAGCATGAAGCCCTAATCTTCATCAGTTGTAGTAGTAGCAGTGTTATGGCTGCACAAAGACTTCTTTCAGAGTGGCTCTGATACCATGTTAGAATTTTAATGGTTATATAAGATCTTAAAACATTTAGCATCATAACATCATAACCATATGCAATAGGATCACTCAAAAAACGACAAGCGCAGCAACACAAAAGAACACACAGATTTATCTTGGGAAACCCTCGTGGGGGAGAAAACCCATCAAAACTTCCTCGATATAGAATTCGACCAAGTACACTATAAGACCCCAAGAACAAGACTAGAAACTCCCTTTCCGTAGTAAATTGCTTCTCTCTCTCTCTCTCTCTCTCTCTCTTGCGCAATTGCTTGAGTGTGAAGTGTGTGCAAATGAGGGAGGTGCCTCACCTATTTATACTCATCAAGTGAGTGACTCAATTACCTAACGAGGTTGGCCAGGTTCTCGAATTTGGGGTCGGCCTACCTAGGAAGACTCAAAATAACATTTATATAATACTTTTGTGGGTACTATTGCCCCCACTTAGAACACTGGTTTTACCTCATGACCAATTACATCAAGGACATCTTTGAACGAAGGAACATCTCAGAAGGAGGAATACAATAAAAGTACAATAGAATATCTTCCGAAGTTACATTTATTTCAACAAGGTGATTGTATTGGGGCGCGTAAGGAGACTTCAGACCCCTAGGCAACCCCCTTCATCATGTATTCTCAAGTTATATCATACTCTATGTTGTAATTGCCTTTCCTAAGGCGTTATTGGGCAAAAAGTGTGCCCCCCTTTGCTTGGTCAACTTGATCCATGTATTGTAAAAAGAAAAGATCTCCACCGTTGATGATATCTCATGTATCTTTCAATCTCAACCACTCATTTAGAAGTTGGTTAGGGATTTGGTCTCTCTTAGATCTATTTAAGAGAGAGGACCCCTCAATGTAAAAGAACTTTTGGCATTTGAACAACTGGAATAGAGATAAATCTTTTGTGATCAAAATACTTATGTACTTGTGGATGAATGTTTGTGATGGTGATTGAAGTTACTTCTTGATTGCATTGAAAGATCATGGTGATTAGTTCTTGCATATTTTGGATCCATAATTTTCATTGCAGGTAGAGAGATCGATTTGGGAGGGGCGCATCGCTTGGGGAGACTCACTCTGTTTCTCTCTCAAATTTTGGTTCACAGGGAGTGATTCTATCTTGCTATCAATCATTTCTCTTATTATTTGTCTCTCATTTGCATTTGCTCATTTTCTTGTTGATCTAACTGATTTTGTCTTGCCTTGTTAAGGAGAGGGGCTCATTGGACCATTTGGAGCGCTTCAACTTAAACAGGAACTTCATCAAATCTTCCCATTTGATCTATGCAAGGATAATCTTCACTATTTCAGCATTTATCTACAGTATCCAAGTAAGGGTTTTTATTGTTCTTCTCTATTTTATTTTCTATCCATTAGTCACTCTATAAAACCCTCATTATAGGAACTAAAAAAATTCCTTGGGTCACATAACTAATAATTTCAAAATTTCCAACTTGGGTATTCGCAACCATCTCCTAAAACCCCTAGGATGTCACCTTTGGACTCCATCTTCCCATCTAGATCAGGCACTAGCACTTGGATCAATTCGCCCCCCTTTTTCTGGAGGTCGTTTTTTTGGGTTGTGTGATTTTCCTTGCTTGTGATATCTTTCCATTGTTGCATCTATCAACCAAGCAATTAAATCAATTGTTAGGATCTTTCTAATTACAAATCGAATTCCTATTTCGGGGGTTTCTAATTCATCAAGTCAAATTCCCCCTAGGGTAGTGATTTGGGTATCCTTCACCTAACACTTTGAACCTAGATCATTTTAACTTAACTAAGCTATTGAGAAACAATCATTGGCATTACATTTCAACATCTTCAATCATTAATCGATCCTCTAAGCCTCTCTCTCTAGCAATTCATCTGATATAGGGTTTCATCAACAACATACCTTACGTATTCTATTCTCGTAGTCTAATATGTTGTCTTGTTTCAGGTCTTTCCTTTTAGGTTAGATCAAGGTATCCCCCTAGGCTATCTTGAGTATTTGGCCTAAAGTGAAGAGAATCATGATCGACGTAACAACCGATCCATATCTGGGGATCAAGATACTCTAAGATTGCTTCTTCAATTGCCTAGCTCCTCTACCGTCCTGAATAGGATTATCTAAAAGGGGCAACTACAAGTTGTGTGAAAACAGTGCCCAACTGCATCAACCATTCCATGCCTAGCACCATATCCATTTCTTCAAGTGGTGTGTAGAATCTTGTTTGTAGTTCTAGTTCTTGTATTTGAATATATAAGTTATCACATATTCCTACTTCTTTGACCTTTTGTCCATCAAGGACCGTAACTATGAGGTCCTTGGGGAGATATGCACCAGCATAGATCCATCTTAAATCTAGAGCTACCAAGCATAGAGAGGTATCATATCCCTTGAGGTGTAAACCTTTTTTAGAGTGAAAAAATTGGGGAAAGGTTTGCACCTCAAGGGATTTGATCCCTCTCAACCGTTGAGAGTTACGATGGATCTATGCTGGTTTTTTTTATTATAATGATTCTCTTTTTTATTATTTTTGTTCTTAATTTTTCAGAAGTAACTTTTTTTTATTTAATTCTTCTCTGCCCCCAGCTCCTCCTCATGCCCGCAGCCCTCCTCGCGCAGGTCGCGCACAACCCTGCTCGCAGCTCCCCAAACCCTGCAGCTCCTCCTCGCACAATCTGCGCAGCCCTGCTCGTAGCTCCCGCTCTTGTTCCCTACTCTCGCTTCAACTCCACTCCTCCCCTCCATCCCTTGCGCACCCACCTTCTCGCACTAGCAGTTCCTGTTCGCGCAAGTCGCGCATCCTGCTCGCAGCTCCCCCTCATGTTTCCTTGCTCCCTCTACACCTTTGCTCCCCTCCACCCCTTGCGCGCCCTACCTTCTCACGCCCGCAGCTTGTGGCTCGTGTTTCGCGGCCCCAACTCCGCTCCTGCCCCAGCTCCCTACTCCTGCATGCTTCCCTTTGCAGCTTGCCTCTACGGCTTCCCGGCTCCTCCATCCCGTCGCCCTAACTCTCCCTCTCCCACTGCCTACACTCCGCGACTCTGCACCGCGACCTTCCATCTCCCGCCACCTGCACCTCCTTTCATCCCCCCCTGCATCCCTTGCTGCCTGCACCACCCCTGCGCCCCCTTGCCTTCCCGCCAACCCGACCCCTCCTCAATTCCCAGCTCTTCCTAAATGTAGGGTCCTTTAACCCATTGAGAACCCGAAGGAAAACAAGGAGACTAAGGAATCTTCAAATCCCCACGCCCACACCCGGGATTTCAACAACAGGGGACAATTCAAATACCTTAATCAATGTCACGACAATCTGGAATCGATTTACAGCCCCACGGGCATTGCTGTGCAGTCGGATTTCGCGTTTTAGACTCTCAAGGCAAACAAATACTAAGGAAAATGGAATCTCTAGAAATGGAAAACAGCAGACTGCGCTCAGAGGTAAGCTCCCTTGTTGCAAGAGTCTCGATGGTTGAAGGAGACAATTTATCCCTCGAGAAGTTAATACAGGATAACAAAGAGCATGAAACCCTTCACCTTCCAAATGAGGCCTTACAAGCAGAAATTCGTGACCTCAAGATCGAGCAAGAAGAAATCAGATCCCAATAGGCCTCTCTCAAACAGGTAACGGAGTCACACTTCAACTCATGGGCACAGGTGGTTCGAGGGAAAGAAAAAGTACTCCACCTCTCATAGCAGTTGAGGAGGTAGTGCAAGCCAAACTAGTGGAAGAACATACTAGACGAGCAAGGGCACTGAATCTGAAAGTAAGAGGTCTTCCTCAACCTCACCCTTCGTTGGATCCTATGGAGGTAGGAGTCGGGCTCCTGCGAGATACCCTTGGCATACCAGATATAAACTTGGATAGAGCTTGGTTGGGTCACGACTCCACCCTCTTTCTTAGATTCCGAAATGCAATGGATAGGCTCTGTGCCCCTAGATCTAAACGAAAATTGTCCTCACTTCCCAGCAAGATATTCCTTAACGAGGATCTCACCAAAGCGCAGGTTACAGAGCTTAAACAGTCCAGAGAACAGGTCGCAGGAGCAAGACAGGCAGGGAAATGGGTTGTTATCAAGAATCTTCAAGCGGTCATTCGAGACTCTTTTCCCCAGGGTGGACACCTCGAACGAGTAGCTCCAAATGACGGGCCCAACTAGAGAGACGTCAGGGCACAGGTATCACTATCCGTTGTTGGAATGGCAATGGGTCCTTTTGGTCATCACCAAGTCTTTTGTATGACGCACTCGCCTCGGCAGATATCCTCCTCGTGACCGAGACTCATGCGAGCCCTGTGCGGCCTCTCCTAAATATTACAGGTTACCACTAGTTCTCAGTTTGCAGGCAGGAAACAAGGAGTTCAGGTGGAGTCAGAGGGTCAGGGGGTGTTGCTTGCTTGGTTAGAGACTCTCTCCGGAACAGGGTCTCAATGGTAGTTTCCGACGAGTACACCAGGTTCATGTGGATTCAGGCCAAAACCAGGATCTCCCCCTCGGGAGACATCTACATCACAGTATGCTACTTTCCCCCAATGTCCTCATCCTTTTCCATCCACAATGGAGCGAATGGGGACCCGTTTATGGACTTGTACACTAGCATCACCCAGTATTCTACTGACGGGGAAGTCATACTTATGGGGGACTTCAATGCTCGCACTAGAGATCTTCAGATCCCTCTCCACGATAAATCGAAGGACGTGTTCAATATCGAGGGGATCGACCCGGTCTTAGTAGGTCTTCACCGGATATCAGAGGATGCCTTGGGGCCCACTACAGCTTATGGCAAACATCTCCTGCAGTTACGGGAGTCTCACGAGTTGTTAATATTGAACGGCCTTCCATGCTTTCCGGACTCTCACTTTTTCACCTGCCAGCCACATGGAGGTGGGGCTAGTGTGGTGTATTATGCTCTAGCTAGCAAAAACTTGCTCCCTTTTATTCGAAACCTCTCAATATCCCCATCCCTCTACCTGACCACGCACTTCTTTCGCTCTCTCTCTCCATTTTGACCCTCCTCTGCCAATCCATCCCTCCCCGCAAAGCCACCCCTCCCCACTTCGGACCACCTTTCGCTTCGACGAAGGCAACCCCAACATCTTCTTGTCTACTCTTCGCCAGATTCTTCCCTCTGAGACCCAATTCTCCTCACTTGACTCTGCCTCTGCTAAGTACCAATGCCTCTCATCTGCAATTTGGGAAGCTGCACTTAACTCCTTCCCCCATTCCACTCGTACCACCTCTACCTCGCCTAAACCTGGCTCTTGTCCCATGAACAAGTGGTACGATGAAGAATGCAAAACCCTCCACCGAGAACTCTGTTATGCCTTCCTCCACTCCCATTCTACTTACCCCGACATTCAAATCTCTTACCGCCGTCTCCTATGTCGCAAGAAACGACATTTTGCCTCTCAGAGAAGATTGGAACTCTCATCTCTCCTTGCCCATTCCCCCAAGCATTTTTGGTGTACCGTCCTCCTTTAGCGCTCTCCTCTCCCATCCAACCTTGACCCTGCTTCCATGTTCTCCCACACCTCCAATCTCTATGACATTCCCGGCCAGACCAAAATTCAGGTTACTTCCCCTCCTTCCTCCTGCCACCTCTTCTCTGACAGTGATGTCATGGAGGCCATCTGGGCTATCAGCAGCAGCAACAAATCAGCAGATGAGGAAGGCTACCAAGCAGAGTTCTTCAAACATGGTCTCCACGCTCTCGTTAGCTATTTGAATGATCTCTTCAACCATGTGGTGCATGAAGGTTTTCCTTTGGTATGGTCACATCATACTATCTATTCGATTCACAAGTCAAGATCCACCTTTGATCCCAATAACTACAGAACGATCATGGTAGGCCACACGTTCTCAAAATTATATGCCACGTCCTCCATAGGAAGTTGTCCAACGATCTCGTGCAGATAAACCTTAGAGCCCGGGGCCAAGCAGGGTTCAAGCTAGCACATCAGACTATTGACCATATTTTTACTCTCTGTGTCGTGATTGAGGAGGCAGGCCACCGCTCCTCAAAAGTCTATTGCTACTTAGTGGACTTACGGAAAGCCTTTGACTCGGTTCCGTGAGAAGATTTACTACAACGGCTCAGATACATCGACATCTTGACGACCCTACTGACAGCTATTATGCACCTTTATGAGTCCGTCCTTGGCCGCCTTCGCACAGCTCGAGGATTGTCTGAGTTCATCCGAAGCACTATTGGGGTTAAACAGGGTTGCCCACTACCTCCCACCCTCTTTGGGATCTACATCAATGAGTTGGAGGCCTTTGTCCACAAGCATATCCAAGACATAGATGGTTTCTTCCTCCACCAGGTCCTGATCTCTATTCTACTCTTTACTAACGATGTAGTACTCTTATCTTCCTCCCCGGAAGGTCTACAGAGGCAACTAGATGCCTTAGCCCTGTTTTGTGATCTTTAGAAGTTGACGGTGAATTTGAGCAAAACAAAGGTTATGATCTTTAATGGAGTGAAGAAAACCACGGACTTCCGTTTCATATTCAAGGGGGGACAAATCGAGATCACCAGTACCTATACTTACTTGGGAGTGCAGTTCTCAGGTCCCCGCTTCAGTCTATGACCAACTCTCCAGCTTCAAATCAACAAGGGGTACGGGTCCTTGGCCCTTCTCGAGAGACAGTGTTTTCGCCATCACTTCCAGGATATCTCATCTAAGATGACCTTGTTGGACACCTTGATCTGTCCCACTGTTTTATACGGATCAGAAATTTGGGGACCCTCTTTACTCGAGTCGGATTGGGCCTCAGCTGAGAGAGTCCAAATCCTTCTTCTTCGGCGCATCATCAGATGCAAGCAGACAGTGCTGCAGCACATTGTCCTGGCTGAGTTTGGGCCCCAGCCCTTTCGCCTTGAGACGATCTTCAGATTGGTTTCCTTCTTGCATCAGATCCGAGGGTTTTCTGACTCGTTAAAGGGTCGGGACAAGTATCCTTATTTATCCTATTGCTCTTCTAAGACCATTTCCCGTGCTACTCAATCTGGTAGAGCCAAATGTTGGTTCACAGGGATTTTGGAACTTCTTAAATCAACAGGGATCCAATTAGATCATCTTTCCCCATTCCAATACTCTCTGGATGCTCCCGACCACCTTCCACCTATCCGACGGGAGTTAAATAAGATCATCAGGGAGGATATTTACAGGTAGTTCGGTCAGACTACATGGGTCAATCCCCCGAGAGGGTTGCGCCCAAAGATGGCCTTTTATGCTGAGCACTTCCTGGAGATCAGAGACAAGCTCATTGTCCGACCCCAGTACACATTCCGCCACTGGATGCATGCTCTTCGGATCCCTCTCGAACAGTTTAGAGTAGGATACCATAGACTTTGGGTAGAGATAGACCAGCAGATTGATAGACCGGACAGGATCTGCCAGTTATGTCATCTATAGGAAGTGGAAACCGAGTCGCACTATATCTTCAGAGGTCCTATATACTACGAGATCAAAGGACGTTTCCACTGCTTGTTTAGAGGCCCTCAAACTCTAGCCGCATTTTTCAGATACACTGATCAGAGATGTTTAGCATTTCATATTCAGGAGGCTCTCAAGTTTCGAGCGCATGTTCTTCAGCCCCCCACCAGACCCAATACCACATAGAGGATCAAGACATTCTTCAGCGTGCTACCACCTTCCAAGGGCACCAAGAGACCTACCAACTTAGATACCAATCCAGTTTCCAGATCAATAAAGATTTGTGGATCTCAACCCACGAGATCTCAGCAGCAGCTTCATACCAGACCTCCCTCCGAGAACCGTACAAGGTCCTCTAGACCTCACTGACAACACTTCAGAGGATGTCCCGCACCCAACAGCTCCTATTCGGGCCAGCAGACGCTATTGCACTTCCCTCAGTTTTCCTCTTTCAGCCTCGAATGTTAGGAGTACTAGACCTTCCTCGATCAATTTGGCTCCGGGATCTTGTCCACCTGAGCTTCTCCGTCCTAATGCAAAGTTATGTTGTTGAGACTGGGGTGGGAGCCCTCCCATACTTCAGCCCAGCTCGCATTGTACACTTTTACTTCTATTTTACTTTTTGCATTGTATTTCTTTTAAAAGGGGATCGTTTGGTCCCCCTGCATGGCACAAACATCATTGTAACCGAAAGTCTCGTTGACCTACTTTGTGGTCATTAGTTGGACATAAATAAAATTATCTTATCTTATCTTATTAGTGGTACATTTGTGACACATGGCTCTAAAGTCTAGATGCATCTAATTACTCTGCAATTCCTACACTTACTCTATGTGCAATGCTTGAGACATACAAATTCATTAACTATAAACAACAAATAAAAGTATTAATGAAGTTTGAGCATTATTATTATTATTTTATTTTTGGCTTTGTAAAATAGTATATTGGGCCTACATATGGGAATCAATCTTACGAACTATTCAATATCAGGCTATTTAATTTAATATGAATGTATTCAATATTTGTATTTATATTTGGAGAGTTTAATATATATCCTTTTTTAATTTTAATTTTGAACTTACATAATAGTTTTATATTAATTTTTTTAAGTAGACATACATTACAGACGTGACACATCTCATCCCAGCCGAGCTAAAAAAAGCAGTGTTGCAAACATCGCCAATGTGTCGAGAAATCACGTGATTTTTGAGAGCCAAGATTTTGTCAAAAAATCGCTGCTTTTTTGTGCCGAGAAATTGGTGAGAGATTCCCGAGAAATAGCCGAGAAATTCCCGAGTAATCACCAAGAAATTCCCTAGAAATTGGCCAGCTTAGCTCATCAGAAAACTATCGACCAGCCTAAGCTCATCAGAAAATTCCCTAGAGATTCTGGTTTACTTTTGGTAAAGCCTAAGCTCATCAGGAAACTATCCATCCTGCCATACCACGTCCTAGGTGCCTGCTTCAAACCGTACAAGGCCTTCTATAACTTACACGCATGAGTCTGTCTGTCATGTGTCTGAAATCCAAGTGGCTGCTCCACGTACACTTCCTCCTCAACTACACCATTCAAAAAAGTTGTCTTGACATCCATCTGGTGTATCTTCCATTTCATTATTGTGACTAAGGCTAGTACAGATCTGATGGAAGTGTATCTTGCTACCAGTGCAAATGTCCCCTCATAATCTATGCCTTCTTTCTGGGAGAACATTACAAATGGGGGAAATGTCCCCCAGGATTGGAAAGCTTTGAACCACTACACTCGAGAACATTACAAAGGGGGGAAATGAGAAAAACAGCAGTGTTATATTGAGCAATTTGACCCCACAAGAGAGATTGAGAAACAAGAATACATTCGACTAAACATGTCTTGGAGAGAAAATCACATCTTAGCTCAACTCAGAACAAGCTCACACAGACTTAGATGTGAGATGGGAGATGAAAGGTGCCCAAGGAGGAATAGAGTAGTGGGATATGTCAAGTTTGTGGCTCCAAACAGGTAGAAACCAAACAACACTTCCTCCTCAATTATACATCCTATAGCAGCATCAGGAAGGGTTCGGCATTGTAAGAGGGAGGATGGTACGTGGTATTACAGAGCAATCAGCTGGAAGAAGTTGCAAAGAGGGCATCACAAATGATGCACCTCAGGGGCAGGCAAACTCTTACAGGAAAGTGCACAGAACTAAGATGCTTCTCCTCATGGACAGCAGCCAGCTAAGCAGGTCAGGGGCTCCTACATGGGGCTGTCCTATTCTAAGTTGTAACCCCGGTCTTCTTTTTCTGGCTAGAATTCATTTCCCATCTACAATGGATAGCTGTTTGTAGACCGAGATAGGCAAGCCGCGTCCTGATGTAACCCTTCCTCGCATAGATTCCTGATCTTGTGGACGTTTTAATAACATCTATATATATCTTACTCTTGCTGTGATTGAAGTGTTTGTTCTTAAACTAATTATATGCATTTATACTCTCTAAACATCCTCCACTCCACACCTCTTGAATAACTAAACATGCTGGCATTACATTGTGTAATAAGATAATACCTTTCTCAACAAGATAACACGGAGAACTGGATGCACCTTTTGACTGGCATTTCACCCATCAATAATGAACTGCTTAACTTTAGCTAGAATTGAAATAAACTTGGTCTCCAATGTTGGAAGAACATAATTTGTAAACGACTCTACCCTTGCTAGGGCCCTTTAAACTCTTCTTGCATTCTGCAAACCCAACTTTCTCCCAGTCTTCAACACTTTCAGTCTGAAGCACCAATCTTATGAATGGCTAACAGAGCAGTAGGTAGCCCCAAAAAAATTGTATATCCTTTTTTTCTGATTAAACCAGGGGAGTCACAAGCTATTCTAAAATAGTTCTTTAAAACTATTATGCCTCAATACTTACCAGAAACAATCAAGGAGGAAGACATTGTTAATGTACAAATACATGATTGAAGAAAATCCATTAAGATAAGTGAAAAGGGTTTTTTAATTGGCAGCACTGAGCATTACAGCATATCAGTAGAACTTGACTTACACTGGAAAACTGGATTGAATTTGCACATCAGCAGGAAATAACTTGCATTCTTCAGAAAATACTTGAGCCTGCTTCTCTGCAATAGCATCTAAGAGTTGTATGTCCTTCGCCACCTGCTCATCAACACTAAAAAAATGACTAGAAATTAGATGGTTTATAAAGTTGTGCAGAAGAAAAGAGACAAATCTAAAATGGGGCATCATTAATGAAAAAACATTATCCATTTATTTTGGCATCAGTTGAAGCATTCCAATTTATAAATTTTGTACAGGGAATGTCTCCCTCTCACCTCCACTCAGAATTGTCTGCATAGCAACTCGCCTCTGCCAGATCCACAATAAGACGCAGCATTTCTGATCGGTTTTCATAACTTCCTTTTCCCTGCAAGTAAAGAGAGATGTCAATAGCTACATTAACTTTTCAACTCTCAATCGTAACATATTTATAGTTCAGATGTTGCATTTGTTCCTCAAACTAAAAGTCCTATGTACAGGCCTTAACCAGAGGACTTTGAGATAGAACCGCTTCTGCAGAAACTTAACATGAGAACCAATGTTAGACAGAAGCTAAAGCTTAATAAATGCAAGAGATGGGGCTTTCGCTAGTGATTAGAGATTTTGATCCCCAGAGCAACAACAATAACACTCTAAAGAAAGACTTCCAGCCATAGGAAAATGTATATGGAAGCAATGAGAAAGTTTTAAGGAAGAGTAGAAATAAAAAAGGGGAAGAAATAAACAGAAACATATAGAAATCAAAAGCCAAATAATAGCTAGAAATTTAGCATGTCAAGGGAAAATACATAAAAAGTTGAAAAACTTAAACCTCGAACTTATTAATAAAAATACATAAATCTGGTCTGTTTGAAACTTTTATATATTTATTACCGACAAGCATTTTCATCAACTATTCACCATCTATAAAAGCATTTCAAAGGTTTCACGTGAAAAAAAAAATTAAATAGACATTTTTCACTCAAGTTCCAACAACCCATCACAATCAACCTCAACCATCTATGTCGAAAAGGCTAATGTGCATAAGAACTGCTAGGACCAGCAAAGGACTCACCCAAAATGATATGGACAACCAAGATGAATTGCTAATGAAAAGATACCCATGTGCAAGGACAAGTAGACAACCATTTTACAAGCATTCAAATGTATATATGAGCTATCACATAAAAATACATATGCTAATTGGATATAAATTATTTTCAGATCCACCTACAATTTTGTAAAACTGGATTGAATGTTGGTTTTACACACAAAAGCGTGGACAGGAATACACATAATAATGAGAGTCAATTCATCCATGTCATTAGATGGTGCAATGTCTCATTACATAGTAGGAGAGGAGGACTACATAATGTAACTCCCAATAACCTAACTATTAACGACTACATTAAATTCCCCATTATTACATCACTTTATTAATGAGACCTTATTACTCATGTAAGTGTTGATATGTCTAAGTTCTAAATATGACCATTATCTCTAACACCCTCCCGTAATGGTCATTTTACATGCTTGTTCAAAATACGAAAAGACAAAAGCTTTGGACAAGCAAGATATTTGCTGTCCACAAGAAAAGATCTTCAAAACAGCCATTGGAAGTGAACTATATCTGGCAAGCTTGGTGAAGTACAAATTCGGTCGCCATCCTTTTGTCTGACCGTTAACTCATCAGCCAGATGAGAGCCAATATTGGCTAAATAGTTAGACTTTTCACCATTAACATATAACTTGGCTTGTCCACTAAACACACCCCCTCCACATCTTGGCTGTCCAACATATCAAAGTAGTGTTTGCGTCTTTGAGGAAGCACCATCTCATTTTTCCACTTCATCTTCACCCTCCCTAAGGGTCTTATTCTTATGAATTACAGCATATAACGCATACTATACCTGCTGTTTTCCTTCTCTTCTTTGTTGATTTAAACATGTTTCAGCAGCAACATCTTCAAGGTCTTTATTTCTCACAATCTGTCTCAGCTGACACCGCTCTGGCCTAGGCACTATGGCTGAGTTTTCAGTGAAACTACAGCCATCCTTCTGCTGAACTAATCCTGCATTCTCAACTTCTATCAACCAGAATAAACCATGTTCTTCCACATCCATAGCAACCATCTTTTTGCTATTCTTATCAACAATAAAACACATATTGTCACTGAAATTTATGTTGTGCGCTATACTTCACTATACTAATTGAAAGCAGATTTTTCTCCAATCAAGGATCATAATAGATATCTTTAATCATTACCTTCTTACCTCTTAGCTGAGGTAGCACATTTTCCATTGCTCTAATCCTGTATTCTTTTCTACCACTCAACATAACAAAATCAGATAAAGATATACCCTCTACAAAATCAGCATACCAATCAATATTGTTAGTAAAATATATAGATGCTCCTAAATCAATGTATGAATCATCCTTGTCACCCTTGGAATCCTTGTCTCTGGCCATGAACACAGAACTCTTCCTCCTACTTGTGTTCAGCAACATAGCCATTTTTCTCTCTGGATTAATCATCAGAAGAATGCTCTTGGTTGTGCTTTTCTGTAATGTCTTCTTTTAATTAATCACCTAGAGACACCTGTTAACCTATTTAATTCGCATAGGTTCGAGCGGGTATTGATAAAAAGGAATTGACTGAGGACTAAAAGTACCGGGAGGCTGGAGATAAAAAGAACATCACTTCAGTGTTATTATCTCATCAGTAGATTAAAGCTTATTTCAGTCTATTTGAAAGCTTATTCAGTTATATATGTGAGTTTTCTATATATGGGGGTTTGTGCACTATCTTGAATTTACATGCAAACCATTATATGAACTATAAACCTTAAAGAAACTCGAAACCTATTAACATATACCACAACCAATCAGTATAAAAGCATAGAACATCAATTTGGGATATTACATTTTCATCCCACGACCGCTCCCTACAAACCCTATTTATATGACCTAGCTTGCCACAATAAATCCTTAAATAGCTTTTCTATATTTACATCTCTTTATTTCCATCATTCTCTTCACTCTATTTGTTGTCCTTGCTCTTAAACTTCGCTACAAGTACTACCTTAGAAGACTCATTCACACTGTTTTTTTATATGTCTTGCTGCAAGAGCTTAGTGCTCAACTACTCACATGTTATACCTTTATCAGTACCATATCTTCTTCTTCCATTGTTCTTTCACTTGATTTCAATTGATCTCTAATATCCTTGAGTTTTAGCAAATGATCTTGCAAGGAGTTAGACTCCTCTATTTGAATTGAGAATAACATATTTTTAAGGAACAAAGCTGTAGCTTTGTCTAATGTTTCACATGTCTTTCTTAGGTTCCCCCACATTAGAAATGCATCTTTACAATCTTGAACTTTGGGAAGCGTCTCATTTATTATTGAGAGCTTGATGAGCATCACAACCTCTTTATTCTTCGCATCATACACCACTTGGCATCCACATAACTCTTACTCCGCACTTCTTTCATCTTAATCCAAAGATGGCAAGCATATTCTATTTCCATGATATAAAATTCTGACCATTAAATTGTTCATTTCCATACAACATTGTATGGGATAAACTTGCCATTTTCAAGGGTCTTAATACACTAAACAGATCTTAATGCAATATTACAACTCTACCAGATAGTTCTAAATTTACTACTACTAATTGTGTCCCAATTTTAATAATAACAACAAGGTCTAAACCTCAAAATAAAAAACAATTTCTATCGGAAAACAACCACTGTTTAGATTCAGAGCTACTCTAGCACAAGCTTTCCATTCGAACCAGTGTTGCCAGAGCGTGGAAGCGAAGCGGGTGCGGGTGCGGGAAGCGGGTGCGCGGAAGCGTGTTTTTCAAAAAATGGCCGGAAGCGAAGCGTGATCGGAAGCGTTTTTATATATATATATATATAAATATATATATATATATTCAAAAGAAAACATGTAGAATGTCAAACTAGATGCAAAATTTATGAAACATGTATGTTTGTGATACT
>LPNX010776459.1:348188-444809 GCA_001517045.1 Pseudotsuga menziesii
GCGCGGTTCTGGGTTTTAGGGCGCGCAGTTCCGAACTTGAGGGCGCGCGAATTCTGATATGAGGGCACGCGGTTCCTTACCGAATTGGTCAAAACGAACTGCAAATTCCAGGAATCGTGATTTCCTTCACCAATTCGCGGTTCCGTTTTCCCGGTGTGCAGTTCCTAGGACGCTTCGGGGGCGAACTCGCTCGGAGCGAGGTTCCGGGTCGGATCCGTGGGGGGGGGGGAAGCTTCGGCAACCCTGATTCGAACTGTAAATACAATTAATTCAAACCCTCTTCAAAGTTCAAATATAGACTTACTTCACTTAATTCTCCAAGCAAAGTCTATATTCTTCACCTAATCAATCCAGTTATCTTATATGATGGCAGCTCACATGATGGCTTTGCGATTCCCACCAATACTAGAGACTTATCTTTGCCACAAGTGACAGGTCAGCAGTTTGATCTTTTGATGGTTAAAGCTATTCTTTCATAATCGGTATCTCACTTCAATACTATCAACAACTTGGTGGCTTCACTACGTCGACATTCGATATTACATACTCTGATGGTGATCTTCCATTCAAGTGATCGGTTAGCTTTCTTTGACCATGACTAGTGATGGCTGCAATTCTCTGACAAATTTTCTTTCACCCAATGGCTACACCTCTCATGGCAGTTCTATCTATTCAACAGTTACTTTTAAAAATATATCATTTATTTTATTATTGTCTGAATTACCAACACACAGACCCACCACATTTCTTTTTGCTCACCTCAAGAGTGACCTTTAACCTTCACAGACACCCCTGACTTACGAACTCACAATTTCACACATCTTCGCACACCCTTGACATACAACATATCACTTTGGCATATCAACTTTTGTCAACTCTTCTCCAAAACAGGCAAGGCAGCAACTCTTTTTTATTCTCGACGTGTTCTCTACTATAGGGTATTGATTTGTCCCTTTGTTCGCCTTTTCTTTTCTCTACACGAGTTCTCTTTGCATTATCCCTCTAATGCATTGCCTGCCCAATCTGAGTATGTATACCCTTGCAACTTTGCTTCACCATCTCCAATATATCTTAGACCTTTCTCCATTATGCCCCTCAAGTATTTGAGCACATGTTTTGTTGCTACCAAATGATCTTGCCTCAGCTCCACCATGAACAAACTCAAGGTATTCACTGCAAAGCATATATTTGTCCTAGTGTTGACCAAATACATGAAGGAACCTATCAGATACATGTACATTATTGAGTCTGCCATCTCTAAATTTGAAGTTGTTACCTTATTCACATAAGTGATCATAAGCATGGCCATAGGTTTGCAATCCTCCATCCAAAACCTTTTCATGATCTCAACTGCATACTTACCCTACCCAAGTAAAATCTCCCTTCATCTTTGTTAAACCTTCAACCCCAAGAAGTAATGCATCATGCCAATGTCCTTCAGCTCAAACTCCACTACCATATCTGCCTTGCACCCTATAATAGGCTTCTCTGAACTTGTAAGAAATAAGTCATCTACATCTAACACCAAAACAAGCATATTAACCCCAACAAATATATCATATAAGTTAGGATTTGCTTTACTTTTGGTAAAGCCCATACTCAACAAATATCCGTCAATCCTGGAATATCATGCTCTCAATGCCTGCTTGAGTACATACAAGGACTTTTTCAGCCTACAAACATGGGACTCCTTCCCACTGATCTCAAATTCCTAGGGGTGCTCTATGTACACTTCTTCTTCACATCCATCTATTGTATCCTCCATCCCATAATGGAAATCAAAGACATGACTACTCTAATGGAAGTGTACCTAACAAGAGGAGCAAAAGTCTCTGCTTAGTCCACTACCTCTTCTGGGAGAACCCTCTTGCCACAAACCTCACTTTGTACTTCTCTATGCCGCCATCTGCAGCATGCTTGATCTTGTAGAGCCACCATTACTAACTACTTAATTCCCTTCCGATCTTAGCACAATGTCCCAAACATCATTCTTCATGATGGAGGTGTACTCCACCATGGCATCCCTCCAAATGTACTAGTTTGTTGCATCTTGAAAATAGGGAGGCTTAGAATCTATTATGTTGCTCGCCAACACCACATAATTTGGAAACTTTTGTTGAGGTTTGCTCTCCTTGAATGTACTCCTAGGAGCCTGAACATGCTCATAAGCATCGTTCAATGTCTGAGTGAAACATCAAGGTCTCCTAACAAAACTAGTAGGAGTTGGACATTAATAAAATTGTCTTTTCTTATCTTATCCTATCCTATCTAAGCCTAAAGGTTATTTCCTAGAACTAGAAATCACTAGTGATACAGGCTCAACCTTTAGAGCTTCTTCATCCTCATCCTCTATCATTGGAATAGGCTCATGAGACTTCCTAGATGCAAATTCTTATTCAAACTTTACATCCCTGCTTATGACAACCTTTCTCTACTCTAGAATAAATACTTTGGAGGCCTTTGAAGTCTCATTATAATCGACAAAAAAACGCTTCCTGCTAGAAGGCTCCAACTTGATCCTCTTCTCTACCAGCACACTGGTATAAACTGTACAACCAAAGAGCAGAAAAGACTCACCTATGGCTTCACACTAGTCAATGCCTCCTTTGGTATCTTGTCCTCCAAGATCTTCTGAGGACACCTGTTCTAAATGTAGATTGTTGTGTTGCATGCTTTTGCCCAATTAAACATCGACAAGTCCTAGTCATGTATCATAGCCTTAGCAACCCCTATGATGGATCGATTCTTCCTCTCCGCAACCTTGTTTTGCTATGTGTTGTATAAAATAGTCAACTCCCTCTTTATTTTTGCAGAAACCCTCAAACTCCTTGGAGGTATACTCACCCACATTATCTAATCTCAGAGATCTTTCCTATTTGGTTTTCGACTAGAGCTTTGAACTCTTGAAACCTGCTAAAGACCTCATCCTTGGTCTTTATGAAGTAAATGCAAGTTTTGAGAGATAAGTCATCAATGAAGCAAACATAGTACATGCTTCCTAAGATTGATGCTACAAACATTAGTCCACATTCATCTGAATGCACTAGGTCTAGTATCTCATAAGACCTTACTTGGAAAAGCACCCTTAGCTTGCTTGCCAAGAGCACACCCTCTACATGTTGGATTCTGTGCAACTTTGGAAGTTATTCTTATTGCAATGTTTTGTACCTCCTACGGGAGATTATATTGATGCAATCAATCATGTAAACCCTAGAAAGAATTAATGTAAACCTTGGGAAAGAATTACACAAAAAAATAATTAAATAAACCTAATTTTATCTTCCCCAAGATAAGTTGGCCCAATGGATCAAACTGCCCCAATCAAGTCGTCCCAGTTAAGACCAGTTAGGTTGGCCCGGTAAGGGAAAAAGTCACTTTTTTATGTGTATAAATAGAAAGGTCGAACCTCTCATTTGGCAAGTAAGTCAAGGCAAGTTCACACTAGCCAAGGAAAGCTCGCTCCTACAACTAGGAGACTGATTTGTGAGGTTTTCACTTTGGAGAAGTTTCTCTCTTCTTTTCTTGGGGTTTGTGCTACCACTATGTGGATGTACAGCGTTCTCTATTGGAAGGTCTGAGCTCGGGGGAGACAATAGTGTTGTATTGTCTATGGTTGGGAGGTGATAGATCATCACCGTGGTTAAACGAGCTCCGCACTCAGTTTGTTTCTGTGCTTTGTCATTCTTTTAGTGATAGTGCTTATACTGCTATAAACTATAGCAGGGTATCAAACTGCCCCAAAACAATGGGCAGTTTTACCCCAAACAATGGGCAAAACTGCCCCAATCAAGTCGTCCCGGTTAAGACCAATTAGGTCGGCCAAGTAAGGGAAAAAGTCACTTTTTATGTGTATAAATAGAAAGGTCGAACCTCTCATTCGGCAAGTAAGTCAACGCAAGTTCACACTAGCCAAGTAAGGCTCGCTCCTACAATTAGGAGACTGATTTTTGAGGT
Organism: Pseudotsuga menziesii; assembly: GCA_001517045.1. Lineage (NCBI taxonomy): Eukaryota > Viridiplantae > Streptophyta > Pinopsida > Pinales > Pinaceae > Pseudotsuga > Pseudotsuga menziesii. The sequence continues at coordinate 352,143 of LPNX010776459.1, forward strand.
TTTCACTTCAAAGAAGTTTCTCTCTTCTTTTCTTGGGGTTTGTGCTACTACTATCTGGATGTACATCATTCTCTATTGGAAGGTATGAGCTCGGGGGAGACAATAGTGTTGTATTGTCTATGGTTGGGAGGTGATAGATCATCACCGTGGCTAAACAAGCTGCACATTCAACTATTTATGTGCTTTGTCATTCTTTCAATGATCTTGCTTATACTGCTATAAAATCTAACATGGTATCAAAGCAGTACTAGAAGAAGCCATTGCTGGAAACTAGAGTTTCACATCGCATGGCCTTCCCTCATTAGTTTGGCTAAAAAAGAGCTTTGGAAACTTTGACCAAGGGAAGGCGGATCTGTTAGTGAAGGAAAAATCCAGTTATGAGAAGTTTCATTTTCTACCTAATTTCCCAGCTGTCGCAATTACTACCAAAATTAGGGTTTCAAGTTTTGTGCTCCTCAGTCCACTAAATTGGCTCAACCTCACCTTTTCTCAACTTGCCTTGATAGGGCACATCACCTGTAAAGTCAATTTCACAAGATTCCAAACTTCATTTTTGACCTAGCTCCTGCTAGGGTTTGTGGTTTAGATCTGTAGTCAAAATGATTGGAATGAAGGCTGAAGATCGACTTTATGAGGCTACCAACTTCATCTCCTAGAAGTCTAGAGTTCTCATCTTGGAACAAAATGGTCTCTTGAATTTTGAAAATGAGAAGGTTCCAGAACCAGAAGCTAAAGAAGACAAGTCCCATTGGAGGAAGAGTGATGCCAGAGCAAGAAGAATCTTGGTGGACTCAGTCAAGGATCATTTGGTTCCTCAAAACGCGCAAAAGAAGAAAGCTAGGAAGATGTTCAAAACCCTAAAGAGGCTATTTGAGCATAGTAGCATCAATGTGACTCTCAAATATGAAGATGTCCAAGTCCGAATCAATTCCCTCGTACTTCATGAGGATCACAGAACTAAGGGACAAGCTAAGGTCCGATGGAGAACCCTTTGATGACAAGGAGCTTGTCATGACTACTCTAAATGGTCTTCAACCATCTTGGGAGTCATTCATTCAAACCATAAGTACTCGAACCAGGTTTCCCAAATTTGACTGGTTATGGGAAAATTGTACCCAGGACGAAATGAGGATTGCAACAAGACAGAGACTCCATGGCACTCAACCTGAGGAGAATCAAGCATTTATGGCCCATGCCAAGAAAGGCAAGGGAAAGGGAGAAAGTTTCACAATCATAAGCACTAAGGTGGAAGATCAAGCCCTATTCCATAACCAAAGAAGAAGGATCTTTCACAAATTAAGTGCTTCAGATGTCATAAATTTGGACACTATGCTAATCAGTGTCTTGGTTTTGTTATCATGAATCTCGTAGTTTCCCCGTAAGGTGATCCTATCCAAGATGGTAGAGGGGAAAGGCAACAAAAGACGTGAACTACAATATCCAAGGCCTTTGAAAGAACTCAGATGTCACACCAGTCAAGGATACCGACACTTTAGACTCAGTGAGGATACTAACCCTAGGGGGCGTCCCTAAGACCAAGATGACCCTAAATATGAGGAAAACAAGTAGATAACCCAGGGTATCTTGATTAGTTCTCTAAGAGTTATATTTAATTAGATTTTTGGATGGTTACTAAGAGGAGAAAAGTGTCTATGTGAAAAGCCCCAATTTACCCAAGGTTTAAAGCATGAAAATCGAATCTAAGGGTAAATGGCAAAATTAAACAAAATTAGACACTCGAATTGATTGCTAGATGTAAGATAAGACAATTAAAGGTAGCAATACCAAGTTTGCAAAATTCAAAATAGCCACTTCCCCAAGGGGGGTGTCCCTCTTCTATGGGTAAGACCAGTGCTTTAGGTGGGCAAATGGAGTCTGATGATCACGAAAATTTAGATCTGAGGGTTTTAAATTATTTAAGAAGTGGGTTTTCAATTTCAAAGCTCATCGCAAACTAGAACCTACAAATCTAAAGGATAACAGTTTTAAGACTAGGGTTTTAATTTTATTAAGACTAGGTGAATTGAAATAATGGAGATAGAGGAACGTACCTTCTGAAAACATACCTGGAAATTGTAGATAAATGTTGGAAAGGTGAGGATTACTCCCGCGGAGATCAAATGAAAGTCTTGTCGAAGATCTAGCTCGTTCCCAAAATCCCAAGTGGACAGGTGCACCCCTCTTCCTGTCAAACCAAGGAAATATCAATCAGATTAACAAGAAACTGATCCACTAAAAAGGAAAGACAAATGATAAGAGAAATAATTGGTCACAGGAAAAATCACTCCCTATTCGAAACAAATCCAGAAGAGAAATAAACAGTGGGTTTCCCCAAATGATGTGCCCCTCCCAAACGGTCTCTTTGCCTGTAGCGAAGAATTAATCCACAAAAATTATACTAGATGCTTTCCAAAGATCTTTCAGTGCAAAGGAAAAGTAGTTTCAATCACAATTGCTAACATTCAATCCAGAAGAGCACAAGTATTTCTGACAAAAGAATTTCTCTATTCCAATAAGCCAAGAGCCAAAATTCCCGATGGGATACAATGAGGAGATCACAACTCTTAAATAGATCGAGAGTGTGTCCACATTCTAACCAACAACAATCCAACTTAGACAAATACATTTGAGGGGGGGCGAATTACCTCATAAAGCCCATTTTTACAACATGATAAATCATTATTTTTGCAAGTTTGACAATTAGGGGACATGGGGGGGTCATTAGGGGATCCCCCCATACATATTTCTAAAGATGCAACTTGATTTACCCACTTTTATTTTGGCCATTTTGTCCAATTTCACCCTATGGGGGACCGTCCTCCCCAAGAGAGCCAAAAAAATAATCAAACTAACTGAAACTAATGCAAACATGTCCGGAGAGCCATAATAAATCATCCAAAGAAATTCTCTTTCCATTTCCTTGACCACACAAGCCAAATTGATTTCTTCAGCGATTTCCTAGTTCATTTTTTAGTGGTACATCCTCTGCAAATAATAATAATCATCATAACTTCGCTCAAGTTGAGAACTGGGGCAAACTAACTACACAAAAGTGTTTGGAGACATAGTAGAATGGTACAAGTGACTACTCATACCCCCTGGATAACCGTGCTGCCCTAGGAGAACCATAATAACTGCAATCTGTATTAAAAAATATGATCTGACCAATAATAAATGCTAATAATCATTGATCCTGAAAACTGGAGCCAAACTCTGAAAATTGAAACCGCAGTTTTGGTCCTGGGCATGTCTAGAGCAAATATAAGCATTGTCAAATTTTTAGCCACTGCCTTGGGAATCATGTTTGACTTGGTCAACTGTGTTGACCATGTCAAAATACCCAATAAGATATACCTGTGGTTGAGTAATCATTGAATCCTCTGGAAGTCTCTAGTATATGTCATGCTTACAAAGTTTAAACAATTTGTTAGTGTTGGGTGGTGGAAAACAAGGCTAAGGTAAAAGAGAAATGACTTATAGTTGATTTTGACCATATGATCTCCCTAAATGATGACAAGTACACACAACCACAATGACATATGAACGACAGATAAACAATAGGGAATAGTGGTGTCTCACAAGTGGATGAGTTGATCTGAAAAGAGTCCACTCAACTTCAACATGTCTATAGCTCACATCCAAGCTAATAATCAAGCTCCGTAAGGATCTTTTCTAGGACCCTTGCGTTCAATACACAAGAAACTGTAGTGAAGAGATCCTAGGGGATACTTAGAATTAGATGTCCCTTGCTCCATCTCACATCAAAACCCGCAGGCTCCGTGAGGAATTAATCATTACATTTCAATAAGATGGCCAGCAGTCTTTAGATTTAGCATTTATTTATCCACTACTTTATTTGGGCCTTTCATAATTTCATTTCATAGCCCTTTTTAAGTTGAGTCTAAATATACAGTTTGCAACTTTATTTGAGGGCTTGCATTTCTCAGTATATAGCATATGACACATAATGCATGTAATGATGGTAGACATATTGCTTCAAGTTTTAGCTGACACCCTTCGAGCAACTAGGGTGGAATATCAACAGTCAGGACCAAACATCGGGGGCAACCGACCAAAGAGGTCAAGGCTTCAAAACCCAACTTGCCTAAGCTCAGGAACCAACACCAAGGAGTTCTTCTGGCCTGGAAGGATCAAGGCTTCGACAAGTTTTGTTGCACAACTCAGAGCCGAGACACAAAACAACATGGGATCCATCATGCATAAGGGTCAAAGTAGGGAAGATGATCTTCAATCTCATAGGTCTCAGTCAATCATAGGTCATGGGAGGAAAATCAATTATGGATGAACTGGATGGATGGGGACAAGTGATACATGGAACCAGCAAAGCACTAAGGTTTAAAAGTTGTGTAAAGCATGGCATAAGCAATAGTCTTCTACATCAAATTATTTAATCATTATCAACACAAGTTTAAGCATCAGTATACATATAATATAGGCATAGGTCACTATAATCATCATAGCACAACAAGTCCAAGGTGTTAGTATACATAAGAGAGAAAAATCCTACCAAAGATCCATATACCTGAACTCATCATATGCCCGTCTCTATCTGATATGCCCATCTGTAAATTGTGTACCATATCTGCTGCTCTGCTCGAAAGAATTAGGTCACCACTGAAGTCATCTCAAAGGACAAGGAGATCTCAGTCCTGGCAAGGAAATACTCTGTATCTGGTGCTAAAAAAAGGCTCTAAATGGCTCATGTTGTAATAATGATCCATGTTGTATCCCCATCAATAAGTCTGGCTCAAAGGAAAAGAGAAAATCTACATGCTACATCATGGTAGCCCAACTACAATATATCTATGATAACAGGTTCAAAAAAAAGGAAGCATGAAGCCGCAACCGTCCATGAAGCCACAACATATCAACAGCATAGAGGAAAGAGGATATACCTTCCACGTGGTTGCATCTACACCGTCCATGTGTCATCAAGACATTTGTCAAAGCCAAACCGGGTAAGTTTCCAATTTCTTCGTGATTTAAAGGATTTGTAAAAAGCCATATACCATGAATGTCTAAAAACACAGAGATTAAATCTGAACACGGGGATCCAGAATTAGACGACCTAATCTCAAGGGTCGAGAGATTAAGTTTGTCGCTTGCAATTGTCTTGCCGTCAATTGTGGTATCAGAGCAAAATTCTAAGTTTGAATCGAGAAAAATATCAGGGCTTATAAACAATACTAAACAGAACCTCGGGAACAAGAGAGGAAAGATTAAAATGGCTTTTAGAGTTGGTAGAGGACATGGGGGGTCGACGAAGAGGAAGACCTATAGCAAATGCAGAAGTGATGGAAATTATGCAACAAGTAAACGCCCGACTAGCAGCGATGGAACAGAGAGATGTTGTTGATGGAGATGTTAGTGAGCCAAAAAATGAGGCCCCATATGCAGAAGAACATGTGGTGATTACCCTGAGTTGAGGTTTTTAAAGACAATATTGACATCCTCCTCAAAACCAAGACCAGAAATTCCAATTTATAAAGGAGATCTCAATCCTAGAGAATTGATTGACTGGATAAATGATATGGAGAAATTCTTTGATTATGAAGAGATGGAAGATGGGAAGAAAGTGAAATTTGTTGTCACTAAGTTGAAGGGACATGCAGAGAGATGTTGTTGATGGAGATGTTAGTGAGCCAAAAAATGAGGCCCCATATGCAGAAGAACATGTGGTGATTACCCTGAGTTGAGGTTTTTAAAGACAATATTGACATCCTCCTCAAAACCAAGACCAGAAATTCCAATTTATAAAGGAGATCTCAATCCTAGAGAATTGATTGACTGGATAAATGATAGGGAGAAATTCTTTGATTATGAAGAGATGGAAGATGGGAAGAAAGTGAAATTTGTTGTCACTAAGTTGAAGGGACATGCAGCACTTTGGTGGGATGGAGTGCAGGTAGAAAGAAGAAGACTTGGTAAACAACCAATAAAAAATTGGAGCAGAATGGTGGTAAAATTGAGGGGAAAATTCTTACCAAGTGATTATCAGCTAGCCTTATACAGACAAATGCAGAACCTTAGACAGAGGTTATTGACTATGAGAACAGAGGAGTTTTATAAAGTGAGCATAAGAGCAGGACAAGTGCAAGACACTGCAGAAAAGATTGCCAGATACCTAAATGGTCTCCGAATGAAGATACAAGATGAGATTAGTCTACTGTCTCCAAAAACAGTGGATGAGGCGTACCAGATGGCCTTGAAGGCTGAGGAAAAACTCATGAGGAAGCAATCTGCTAGAGGAAAAGGTACTTTTCGAGGAAGGGGGAATCAAGGTGGTAGAGAAAGATCTACAACACCTAGAGATGGAGCTAGTAGCAGCTCAAGTCAGCATACACCTTCAGATGGTGATGCAAGAGGCAGAGGGAGTTTTTCTAGAGGAAGACGAGGCAGAGGCAGAGGAAGGGAATTGAGATGCTTCAGATGTAACAAATTAGGACACCGATCCTATGATTGTCCTAAGAATGCAAGGATAAACCAGAGAAATGTCATTGTTGCTCAAAAAAAGGGAGAGAAAACACAAGCTCCAGAAGCAGAGAATATACCAGAGATAGGGGAATCTTTGATGATAAGAAAAGTGTTGTTGAAACCAGTAAAGGTCCAAGGGAGTTGTGGAACCAGCTCAAAGGAAAACCTTGTTCAAGGCAGTATGTAAAGTTCAAGGGAAATGTGTCAAATGATAATAGACAGTGGCAGTACAGATAATTTGGTCTCTACCGAAGTGGTGGAGAAAATAAAACTGAGGAAAGCTAAACATCCAACACCCTACAAGGTGTCGTGGCTTCGAAAGAATCACCAATTGCTAGTAAATGAACAGTGTGATATAGAGTTACAATTGGGTAAGTACAAGGACAGAATTGTATGTGATGTGATGCCTATGGACGTATGTCACATATTGCTCGGCAGACCTTGGCAATATGACAGAGGAGCCATACAAGACAGGAAGAAGAACACTATTAAATTTCACAAAGATGGTATTGACCATACATTGGTACCTATGAAGGAAGAAGGTACATCAACAAACCCTGAACCAAAAGCTTTGTTGTTAAGCAGAAAAAGATACTTACAGCAGATTGAATAAAATGAGGTAAATTTTGCATTAGTCTGCAAACCCAAAGTGATACTTACCTCTACTAAAATTTCTGATTTACCAATTGAAATTCAGGACATGCTGGATGAGTATAATGTTATCATTGTAGATGATTTTCCTAATGAATTACTCCCTGTGAGAAGTATCAGCCATCATATAGATCTAATTCCAGGAGCTAACTTGCCAAACAAAGCAGCTTATAGAATGACTCCTGCAGAAAATGAAGAAATCAGGAAGCAGATCCAAGAGTTGTTGGATAAAGGGCTGATTAGAGAAAGCTTGAGTCCTTGCGCAGTACCAATAGTACTGAGCCCAAAGTAAGATGGAGGCTGGAGAATGTGCACTGATTCAAGAGCCATAAATAAAATCACTGTCAGATATAGATTTCCTTTACCCAGAATTGATAATCTAATGGATTGTCTGAGTGGCGCAAAGCACTTTTCAAAGATGGACTTAAAGAGTGGCTACCATCAAATTAGAATCAGAGAAGGAGATGAATGGAAAACTGCTTTCAAGACAAGTGAGATGTTGTATGAATGGTTGGTAATGCCTTTTGGCTTATCAAGTGCTCCTAGTACATTTATGAGACTTATGAATGAGGTGTTGAAAGAAATCATTGGTAAATTTGTGATAGTATATCTGGATGATATTTTAATTTACGGCTAGTCTGAAGAGGAGCATTTGAGGCACTTAAATTATGTCTTAAGGAAATTGCATCAGGAAAAGTTATTGGTGAATCTTAAAAAATGTTCATTTTTTAAAGAAGAATTAGTATATTTGGGGTTTGTTATTTCTGCAGATGGATTGAAAATGGATCCAGAAAAAATAAAGGCAATCACAGAGTGGCCTTCACCAAGAAACGTGTTTGAAGTAAGAAGTTTCCATGGTTTTGCTAGCTTTTATAGAAAATTCATAAAAAACTTTAGTAAGATCAATGCTCCTATCATTGATACAATCAAGAAGGACAGACAACCATTTAAATGGACTGCTGAAGCAGAAGAAAATTTTCAGCTACTGAAGAAAAAGGTGACAGAAAAACCAATTTTGGTTCTACCTGATTTTAACAAGCCATTTCAGGTGAAATGTGATGCAAGAGGAGAAGCTATTGGTGCTGTATTAAGTCAAGATGACAGACCTGTAGCATATTTTAGTGAGAAGTTGAATGATACTAAGAAGAAGTATTCCTCTTATGACAAAGAATTCTATGCGGTTGTGCAGGCATTGAAAAAATGGAGACATTATTTAATGTCTAAGGAATTTATCCTTTACTCGGATAATCATGCCTTGCAGTTCATAATGCAACAACCAAAGTTAAACCAAAAACATGCAAAATGGGTAGAATATCTTAAGAGTTTTATCTTTGTGTTGAAACATATCAGTGGTCAATCAAACAAAGTAGCAGATGCTTTGAGCAAGAAAAGTATGTTGATTCAGGAAAGTCAAATTCAAATTTTAGGCTTTGATTTTCTTAAGGAATTATATGAGAATGATGTAGACTTTAAAGAGGCATTTGAAGCATGCAAGAATCCTGTCTTGTTGGACAGAAGTCAGTGGTTGGATTATTTCTTGAAGGAAGGTCTATTGTTTAAGAAAAAACAAGTGTGTATACCAATTTGTTCTATGAGGGAGAATTTAATTAGGGAGAAGCATAGTGGTGGACTTGCTAGACATTTTGGTGCTGATAAAACTTTTGAGCAGCTGAATCATTTTTACTTTTGGCCAAAAATGAGATCTGAAGTAGAGAAATATGTGAGGAACTGTAAGGTTTGCCAATATGCCAAAGGAAGGAGCCAGAACACAGGTTTGTACATTCCATTGCTTATTCCAGACAGACCTTGGGATATGGTGAGTATGGATTTTGCTTTGGGTTTTACCTAAAACTCAAAAGGGTGATGATTCAATCTTTGTTGTAGTTGATAGATTTTCCAAAATGGCTCATTTCATTCCATTTCCATGTTTTATAACCAGTGATGCTACTCATGTCGCTAATATGTTTTTCAAAGAAGTTGTAAGGTTGCATGGATTGCCTAAGAGTATTGTCTCGGACAGAGATGCCAGATTTCTTAGTCATTTTTGGAGAACCTTGTGGAAGAAGCTTGGTACTAAACTAAGTTTTAGTTCATCATATCACCCACAGACAGATGGACAAACTGAGGTAGTGAATAGAAGCCTGAGAAATCTATTGAGAAGCTTAGTTGGTGAACATCCCAAACAGTGGGATCAAGTTTTGGCACAAGCAGAATTTGCTTATAATGATTCTTTTAACAGGAGTACAGGGCGGATTCCATTCCGTATAGTTTATGGTATGCACCCAAGAGGAGTACACGAGTTGAGAAACTTGGACAAAGCAGAGGTGAGAAGCTAAGTCACAGGATTCGGCGAATTTGAACCTTGAGGTTCGAAATTCGCCGAATTTCAAAGGAAAAATAAAATTCGAATTAAATTCGCCGAATTTTAAAAATGAATTTTATCGAATTCGAATTCGAATTTAAAGGCGAATTTAATAAAAAATTGAAAAAATTAAAAAAATAAAAAAATAAACCCAAAAATTTCAGTTTTATTGTTTATTTTTTAAACTATTTAAGCATGCTACATAATATATTTCATTTTATAAGTTCAAATTTATTTCAATAGCATATTTTATTAACAATTTTATTATATATATATATTTATATATATTTGAATTTCAAGTCGAATCTCAAACGAACCTCATCCAAAAATTCGAATTCGAACCGAATCAAATGATTCTCGAACTCGAATTCGAATTCGAACCATGTGACTTAGGTGAGAAGCGTTGAAGGAGAGGATTTTGCCTCAGAAATACAAGAAATCCATGAACAGGTGAAGCAACAATTACAGGACAGTAGCCAAAAATATAAAAGCAAAGCCGATTTGAAAAGAAGGGAAGTAAATTTTGAAGTAGGAGACTTGGTGTTAGCACACCTCAGAAAAGAAAGGTTTCCAAGAGGGGAGTATAATAAATTAAAGCTGAAGAAGATTGGACCATGCAAGATACTGAGAAAATTCTCCACAAATGCATATGAAATTGAGTTACCTCCTGACATTGGAATATCTCCTATTTTCAATGTTTCGGATTTATACAAGTATGAAGAAAAAGAGACAGAGATTTCAGCTAAAAACAAAGAAGAGCAGAAGATGAAGTGGGTAAAACAATTACCTGCAGCCAAACCTTTACAACCAGAAAGTATTTTGGATGAAAGAGTGTATAAAAAAACCAGGGACAAGGAATATCTCAAATATTTAGTCAAATGGAAGGATCATCCAGTTGCAGATGCTACATGGATGACAAAAGCAGTATTGCAGAGGATGGGCAGTTCAACAGAGGAGATCATGGACAGGAGCCCATGAAAGTTTTTCAACCCTGGGAGTCTGATCCAGGAGCACCAAGTCAAAAGCCAGACTTCCATAAATTATTTGAAAATACAAAAAGAATTTCAAGCGAAGGAGTGGGATCTTTTCACTGTCGTTTCTAGCTTTCTAGAATAGGATGTGATCTTGAATAAAGGGATTTAAATCTCCCAGATTTTCCATGTAATCTTGATTCTGTGTTAGTTTAGATTTTAAAGGAGAATATTATGTAAAATCAGTTTTTAGCTAATATTGGAGAGATTCGATCCTCTTGTTATGAATCTCGACCGCTTAGAAGCAGGTATATATGTAACTTCTGTAGTTAATGAAAGGTTGGGTTGGATTGAATTGGAGAGTTGAGAAATGACAAATTTGTACTCTGTGATTTTGTCTAGAAATCCCCGGAGGTTCTACCTTCGAAAACCCTGTAAATCGGATGTTGAATAACTCTGCAGTTCATCTCTGTAAACAAAGTTTATTTATTTTTCACAATTTTTTGAGAGACTGAGAGGACGGAAATCGATCACTGGAAGGATCGATTTCACAGAAGTCGTGTTAAGTGGAAAACGCTAAGCGAAGCATGAACCCGAAAGAAGAATTCGAGACTAAGATTTTCTGTTAAGTTCATGTTTCCATTGTGTTAAAGCTCAGACTGGTTAATTGGTAACTGCCTTTGGTTCACAGATCAACGGCATAGAGGAAAGAGGATCTACCGTCCACATGGCTGCATCTACACCATCCATCTGTTATCAAGAAATTTTCCGAAGTCAAACCGGGTAAGTTTCCAAATTTCTTCGTGATTTAAAGGATCTATAAAAAGCCATATACCATGAATGTCTAAAAACACAGAGATTAAATATGAACACGAGGATCTAGAATTAGACGACCTAATCTCAAGGGTCAAGAGATTAAGTTTGTCGCCTGCAATTGTCCTGCCATCACTTTGTTAAACTAGTAGCAACAAGAAAGGTCTTCCTGCATGCATGTGTTCTTGCATGCAGAAGACTTAAAATAGGAAGCCAATTGTATTTAATTGTTTTTCCTAAGTTTACTTTGGAAAATAATTAAAGTGATCTAAATTAACTTTAGTGAACCACTAGTTAAAGTGAAAGTGAAATTAGGGTTTTTGCTTTACCACTAGTTAAAGTGAAAGTGAAATTAGGGTTTTCGCTTTACCTAAAGTTATATAAGAGAGATCAATTGGTGGAGAGAACACACACTTGTATTCCGACAGAGACAAGATACAGACAAGGAGAGAAAGTCAGACAAAGGATTTAGTTGAGAAGACGGAGGAGCAAGCAACAGGATCATCGAGCTTCGTACAGCTGAGCCGTACATTCACACGGGAGGGTGTTGAGGTTTAGCTGGGATTTGCCCAGTGATTCTGCCGGGTACTACATTCGCTAGGTTTGGGTGAATTTGCAGTGATTGTAAAAGTTCCATATTTTCTCATAATAAAATCTATATCTGACTGTTGCACCGGTTTTCCCATCTTGGGTTTTTCCAGGGGTTTCCATACCCAAAATAATAGTGTCAATATCGTTATGTGATGTTGTGATTTATTTCTCAGTTTTATATTCCGCTGCATACTGTAAAAGATATTCATGTGTGGTTATCAGTTGATATTTTGCATGCACTATTTAGCCCTAGTTGAATAGTAAAGAAAAATTTACATGGTATCAGAGCTCTGGTGAGATAAAGTTGAGAGATTTGCAGTAGCAGTGATAGATCGAGGGCAGATCTATAAGAAGACACAAACCTAGACTTCCAGATCTAGGGTTTGACAAGTACACTTCATTATGCCCGTGCAGTTGAGAGTTGAGGATAGACTCCAGGGTGCTCAGACCTTTCCTACATGGAAAGAAAGGATCACAAGGATCCTTGACGTCAGTGATGCAGAGGAGCGCATTGACTCCACGAAGGTTGCACCCACAAATCCAGCAGATTTAGCAGCTTGGAAGAAGATTGATTCCAGAGCCATGCTGATTATCATGGATGGAGTGAAGGACCATATAGTCCCTCACCTTTCTGGTAAGAAGACCGCAGCAGAGATGTGGACGGCCTTGGAGAGTCTGTACCAAAGCAAGAACGAGAACCGGAAGATGGTGTTGCAAGAGAGGATGCGCAGCACCAAGATGGCCAAGGGAGAAGGAGTGGTGCCTTATCTCATGAGGCTCACACAGATTAGGGACGATCTTGGAGCTGTTGGCTCTAAGACAATGGATGAGGAGCTAGTTCGGATAGCCCTCAATGGCTTCTCTAAGCCATGGGACGCCTTTGTCAAAGGTGTTGTGGCTAAGGAGAAGCTCCCTAATTGGCAGAGACTATGGGATGACTTTGTGCAGGAGGAGACCCGCATGGGTCAAGGATCAGGCTCATCCAGCAATACCCCACAGATTGTGGATGAGGAGGCTCTAGCCCTTACAGGGAATAGCAAGGGGAAGGCAAAAAGGAAGAAGGATGGTAAGAAGAACCTTGACGTGTCAAAGGTCAAGTGTTTTATCTGCCACAAGCAGGGACACTTTGCCTCCTAGTGCCCAGACAGGAAGAAGAAGAGTAACACTCAGATGGCTGGATTTGCAGAGGTGGATGAGTTCAGCAAAAACTTCGATGAGGAGTTCTATTTGATAGCTTGCATGGCAAGCACCACAGGGAGCAGCATATGGTACATTGACAGTGGAGCATCTAGTCACATGACTGGACGGAAGAGATTCTTTAAAGACTTGCAGGAGGGTGGAACAAGGATCCACGTTGAGCTGGGTGATGATGCGCAGTATCAGGAGCATGGAGTTGGCATTGTTTCATTTGAGAGGGAGTCTGGCAAACCCCTTAGTTTTGCCGATGTGTTATATGTTCCAGGACTGACCAAGAACCTTATATCAGTCTCCACTCTGGAGGAGAAGGGATATCAGGTGAAGTTCCGTGACCATAGAGTGTATATTAGGCCCAAGGGGTCAGATAGGAGCTTGGATCGGGTGATTGGCAGAAGGAGCGGGAAAGTGTATAGATTACACTTTGAGCCTGCAAAGGCTCTAGTCAGCAGCAGCAGCAGTCAGGGTGAGTTGTGGTATAGGAAGATGGCACACTTACACCATGGAGCACTGAGGCATTTGAGACAGGCAGTCATTGGAGTTCCTCAAGTACAGGAGGAAAAGCATAACCACTATAAGGGTTGTGCTTTGGGGAAGAACATCAGGAAGCCTTTCCCAGAGAGTGAGCACAAGTCTAAAGAGCCCTTGGACTTGGTGCATTCGGATGTATGCAGACCTATGAGTGTCCATTCGTTCAGTGGTTACAGTTACTGCGTAACCTTTATTGATGACTATTTCAGGAAAACCTGGATCTATTTCCTGAAGGCCAAGTCAGAGGTCTTTGGGAGGTTCCGAGAGTTCAAGACTCTTGTGGAGAACCAAACAGGAAAGAAGATTCGAGTGTTGAGGACAGACAACGGGGGTGAGTACACTTCCAATGAGTTCATGGAGTATTGTTCGGCTGAGGGGATCAAGAAGGAGCACACTGTGCCCCATACCCCACAGCAGAATGAAGTTGCAGAGCGAAAGAACAAGACTATGGTTGGAGCAGCTAAGGCCATGCTATTTGATCAGGGACTACCACTATTCCTCTAGGCCGAGGCATACAGGACTGCAGTATACATTCAGAACAGGTGTCCCCACACAACCTTGGGGAGGAAGACACCAAAGGAGGTCTTCACAGGCACTAGGCCAGATGTCAGTCACATTCACATATTCGGCAGTGTATGTTATTGTCATGTTCATGCTGACAATAGGAAGAAGCTGGACCCTTCTGGAGAGAAGGGGTTACTTGTTGGTTACAGCAAGATTTCAAAGGCATATAGAGTTTACATTCCTGCTCGCAGGAGGATCATTGTGAGCAAGGATGTCCAGTTCGATGAGGACAGGGCCTTGCGGAGATCTCTAGACTTACCAGCAGAGCAGCAATCAGCACAAGAGTCATGAGTCAAGTTGGAGGAGCCAGATGTACAGGTACAGATACAGACACAGAGCACATGTTCTAATGGTCAGAGGGAGTCAGGGGGACAGGAACCTTCAGTCATTGACTTGAAGGATGAGCTGCAGCAGGAGACGCATATCCAGCAGCCGCAACAGGTTGACACTAGGCCAAGGCCTAAGTGGTTTAGATCCACAATGCAGGATTCCAGGCAGGTAGATCCTCCACGAACATCTTTTAGACGAAGTGTACCACCAGAGAGGCTTAGTTATATGGCACTAGTGACAGAGTTGATTAACTCTGAACCTTCAAGCTTCGGGGAGGCTGCACAACATGATGTGTGGCAGGAAGCTATGGTTGAGGAGTAGGACTCCATTATGAAAAACCAAGTATGGGAGGTTGTGCCGAGCAGTGTTATCGGAATCGGACCGAAACCGGCAAAACCGGTCGGTCTGACCGGTTTACAGGGTTGGCCGATCTGGTCAACAAAAAAATGGAAAAAAACCGGATTTTTGTCCAGACCGGGTATGGAACCGGCCGAACCGACCGGTCTGGACTGGGGACTCAGGAAACTCAATTTTTTTTTTTAAAACCAGAAAACTCAATTTTTAATAGCTTGTGTGACTTGTGGGATGAGGTGTTAAGAGTCTGGTTGAACTGGAAAATTGTTGTAACTTATCCATCAGTAGTGGGTGCTAGTTATGAAGAAATGTACCTTTATAGATCTTTCCATTGTTCTTCCAAAGTCCAATATTTCAAGATTAATTTCAATCTAAGTCACATGACACGAGGACACGGGACACGAAGGACACGAAAATACGAGTATTCGACACGAGACACGACGACCCCAGAAATAGGACACGGGGGACACGTTTTATATATATATTATAAAAATACATACAGATCTACATTTTTTAAAAACTAGAAGTATATACAATGTACATCAATCATAATATCATTCAATTGAAATTTGTCAATGATGAATCAGTAATAAAATTATCAATGAATGATGAACTTTGAACCATAAATTGCATATTTGATATTTCTCATTAAACCACAAAAATCAAAATGTATTACATAGATATCAAGAGAATGCCACCGACAAATACAAAATAGAGTAGATACTACTTAGTACTAAGTCTAGTATCTACTGTACTACTAGATACAAAATGAAAATACTAAATAGCCACAGGTAAGAATACCATAGCTCATCAATGGTACTAGCCATTGTAAATCGTCTTCCTGCTCCTCCATGTCAAAATTAACAATATTGTCGTAGCTCTTTCCTCTATCCTCCTCCTCCTTTATACCCTTTTTGACAGGACACATGTCCAGAAATCAAGACACGTTCCTGGTAAGTGTCCGACACGTGCTGGAAAGTGTCCAGATTTTGGGACACGAAAATTATGGTGTCGGACACGTATTAGGGCAAGTGTCGTGTCCGACACGTGAAATACAGGACACGGGCCCTATTTGGAAGTGTCCTGTTACTTAGATTTCAATGCTTGTGGCCTGATTCAAAGGGATTTATGATAAACCATACATGGACTATGAGTTCTTATAAAAAAAATTAGTCCAAAATCTCTAATTCTCAGACTTAAAATCCAAAGGGTCAATTGCCGTGAATATCTTGAACATAAACTATATTATTAGAGTGACACTCATCCTTTGAATGTCATTGGGTTTTGGCTAAGGAATCACCATTATTGTTTTGAAAGGTTATCTTTGGATTGGTTGTTGTCCATTGTTCCATTGTTCTATTGTTATATATATTTTTTACAAAATATGAAGATTTTATGTATTTTTTAGTCAGCCGGTTTTTTACCCGGTTTTTTGCCGATTCCGGTCCGGTTCACCTTTTGGGCTTCGCCGGTTCGATGACCGGTCTGGTTCCGATAACATTGGTCGAGGCCACAAGGGAAAAAGGTGGTGGAATCCAGATGGATCTACAAGGTGAAGCATGCAGCAGACAGAAGCGTGGAGAAGTACAAGTCGCGCTTTGTGGCAATGGGGTCTTCACAGAAGGAGGGTATTGATTATGAGGAGACCTTCGCCCCTGTTGCCAGGTATTCTTCCATTCAGACCATTATCTCACTAGCAGCTAAGATGGGTTAGCGTGTCCATCAGATGGACGTCAAGACTGCCTTCCTCAACGAAGTTATAGAGGAGGAGGTGTATATTGAGAAGCCAGAGGGGTTTGATGTGGAGAACAGGGAGTCGCATGTATGCAGACTGCATCGAGCTCTTGACGGGCTCAAGCAGGCACCTCGAGCATGGTACTCGAGGATTGACAGTTATCTACGGGAGATGGGATTTCAGCGGAGTAAGGCTGACCACAACCTGTACTTCTTGACAGGTGAGGTGCCTCTCATACTAGTCTTATATGTGGATGATCTCTTTTTGACAGGAGATGAGAGGTTGATTGGAGACTACAAGTCCAACCTTGCAGTAGAGTTTGAGATGAAAGACCTTGGGCTGATGCATTACTTTCTGGGCTTGGAGGTTTGGCAGAGAGATGGATGCTTCTTCATCAGACAGGGGAAGTATGCAGTAGAGATCCTGAAGAGATTCAGGATGGAGGACTGCAAGCCTATGGCCATACCTCTAGTTTCCAACTGGAGGAAGATTGATGCATCAGGATCAGACGGATTTGATCCTACCTTGTATCGTCAGCTTATCGGATCGCTTATGTATCCGGTCAACACTCGACCAAACATCAGCTTTGCAGTCAACTCTTTGAGTCAGTTCATGGTGGACCCTTGGAGAGTGCATTGGACGGCTGCGAAGCACATACTTCGCTACATCAGAGGTACAGTGGAGTATGGATTGGTTTATGAGCGCAGGGGGAGTGTACAGTTAGCAGGTTTCACAGATGCTGACTGGGCAGGATGTGTAGAGGACCGAAAGAGTACTTCAGGTTGATGTTTCAGCATCGGATCAAGGGTTGTCTCTTGGTTCATCAGGAAGCAGAAGTCAGTTGCATTAAGCTCGACAGAGGCTGAGTACATAGCAGCTAGCATGGCTGCTTGTGAGGGTATGTGGCTGAGGAAGTTACTTGCAGGGTTGTTCGAGTGTGAGCTAGAGGCTACAGTAGTTCACTGTGACAATCAGAGTGGCATCAGGCTATCTGAGAATCCAGTGTTCCATGACCAGAGCAAACACATAGACATCAAATACCACTTCTTGAGAGATTGTGTTCAGAGGGGAACCATTCGGTTGGAGTACATACAGACAAATGAGCAGGTGGCGGACATTTTCACCAAGGCACTTTCAGACAGAGTTTTGTGAAGTTCAAGGATAAGTTGGGGTTGCTACCGAATCCCTTCCTCGTTGAGAGGGAGTGTTAAACTAGTAGCAACAAGGAAGGTCTTCCTGCATGCAGAAGACTTAAAATAGGAAGCCAATTGTATTTAATTATTTTTCCTAAGTTTACTTTGGAAAATAATTAAAGTGATCTAAATTAACTTTAGTGAACCACTAGTTAAAGTGAAAGTGAAATTAGGGTTTTTGTTTTACCACTAGTTAAAGTGAAAGTGAAATTAGAGTTTTTGCTTTACCACTAGTTAAAGTGAAAGTGAAATTAGGGTTTTCGCTTTACCTAAAGTTATATAAGAGAGATCAATTGGTGGAGAGAACACACACTTGTATTTCGACAGAGACAGGATACAGACAAGGAGAGAAAGTCGGACAGAGGATTTAGCTCAGAAGAGGGAGGAGCAAGCAGCAGGATCATCGATCTTCATACAGCTGGGTCGTACACTCACACAGGAGGGTGTTGAGGTTTAGCTGGGATTTGCCCAGTGATTCTGCTGGGCACTGCATTCGCCAGGTTTGGGTGAATTTGCAGTGATTGTAAAAGTTCCATATTTTCTCATAATAAAATCTATATCTGACTGCTGCACCGGTTTTCCCATCTTGGGTTTTTCCAGGGGTTTCCATACCCAAAATAATAGTGTCAATATCGTGATGTGATGTGATTTATTTCTCAGTTTTATATTCCGCTACATACTATAAAAGATATCCATGTGTGGTTATCAGTTGATATTTTGCATGCACTGTATAGCCCTAGTTGAATATTAAAGGAAAATTTAAACACTTCTCGATGAACTAAGAATGTGTTGGAAGACCTTCCTTATGATATAGAACCATGATGTACAAATGATATCTAGATATGTTTCAGTATGATAAGACTGATGATGCCTCCTCGGCTAAGAGGGAGTGTTGAAGTAGCAGTTGCGTGAGGCACCACCTCATAGGTTGTCCCAAGAAAGAATAAAATTAGAATACCATGTCCGAAGAATACCTTCCTTGTTGAGAGGGAGTGTTGGATTTTGTGCAACTTCAGAAGTTATTCTTATGGTAATGTTTTGTACCTCCTCCGGGAGATTATATTGATGTAATCAATCATGTAAACCCTTGAAAGAATTAACGTAAACCTTGGGGAAGAATTACACAAGAAAAAGGAAAAAATAAACCTTAGTTTATCTTCGCCCAAGACAAGTCAACCCAGTGGGTCAAACTGCCCCAAAACAATGGGCAGTTTGCCCCAAACAGTGGGCAAAACTGCCCCAGTCAATTCGACCCAGTTAAGACCAGTTAGGTCGGCCCAGTAAGGGAAAAATTCACTTTTTTATGTATATAAATAGAAAGGTCGAACCTCTCATTTGGAAAGTGAGTCAAGGCAAGTTTGCACTAGCCAAGGAAGGCTCGCTCCTGCAACTAGGAGATTGATTTTTAAGATTTTCACTTTGGAGAAATTTCTCTCATGTTTTCTTGGGGTTTGTGCTACTACTATCTGGATGTACATCGTTCTCTATTGGAAGGTGTTGCCGCCTAATTCGCACCTCAGGTCACGTGGCATAAATCTTCATGCCACTGGGTGTGACATTGGGAGCAAGCAAGAGTCAAGTGTTATCACTTGATCTTGACTCCTCCGTCTAGGCTCTCTCCTAGCGAAGCCAAGGGGGGTGCTCCCTAGTAAAATAATCTAAGGTTGTTTAATCTATGAAAGCAAAACAGATAATCTAGGAGATATGATAATACAACTACTTAAACTAAGATAGTCTACAAATAATTTAAATCACCAGTATATGAAATAACATTCCATTCAACACATTGATAAAATTAAATACCAAAAGATAAATAAACAATCCGAGATAGACCAATGCTAATGGAGTGCTCGTGTGTAAGGGAGTTGCTAGTGATGTCTCGAGAAGTATTGCAGTTGTCTCAGTTGGTCAGTTTTAAAATTATTAAGTGAGTGATTAGAGTGGGTTGATGGTTGGTTTGGCCCACTAAGACTCAACTCTTTGAACTAAGCATCAAAGCAACTTCACCAAGTGTCCAGCGGGGCAAGGCATAACCTGCTTAGTGTAGCCCCCTGACTCTGTGGTATCCGTTCTTTGCGACCTCCCGAGTTCTTAGAGATTAGTTTTATGCGTATTGTCCTATTAAACTAGTTGTTTCAATCCCTTTATGATTGTCTCACCGTTCCATCCAATGGCATGCAGTGTTCACAAGAGCATACGGAGACTGAAATCTTCGTTGATTTTAAGAAATTAAATTAAATGTGAATTGTTTAAATCTCAGTACCAATACTCTTGTTTTCGAGAACATGGGCAGATTCGTTAATTTTTTAATGCAAGAAAGTAAAAACTTTAAGAAAATTAACTAATCTAAAAATGTGAAAAAAGACACGAATCCCCCCTGGGGGGATGAGGTGCGGGCACTTGCCTACCCGCTTGCTTATCTTTTTTACAATGATTACAATAAGAATTTGTGTGTTCCTCTATAGGATAGGAAACACAAATTTACAAGATCTGAGTCTTTAGAAAATTGACCACAAAAGAAGTAATAAGATGAAGGGTCTCCGGAGAGCTTAGATCTTCAAAAAATTTCCAAAGTGCCTCTCTACTTGATCATCTATTGCTGCAAAACAGCAAGTAATCATAAGCCAAAAGATGTTAGATAATCATTTAAAAGCATAAAAAAAATTACTAGTCTTAAGTACCGAAAGATAGACTTTTTTGCTAGACTTCAAAACTAGACTTGAAAATAGATCTACTTGCAATATATTTGACTTAAAAGACTTAGATATACTTTAAAACTTCATACTAGATAAAATATTTAACTTTGATTTATAACTTTCTTCAATTCTAGCATGAATAGTAACCAAAACAAATTTAATTTTATAAAGAATGAGAAAAAGAATGCTCTAAAGCTCGGAAACTTTGGGCAATGGAGTCTTCAAGTGGAAAGCAGAGGGATTTAGATCTTCCAACAAAAGCGCAAAGATGTGGGAGATTCAAGCAAGATCCACCACTTCTTTAGGCAATATTTACCTGCACAGCTTGAACCAAACTTCGCACACAGTGTTATATCCAGTATCACTTATACAAGAGGTTAGAAAAGTATGCATACAAGCAAGGAAAACATACGATTTCTTGATCTCTACGCATAAGAAAATAAAACGACTAAACAAGTAAACAAACTTTATTCTTCTTTCCTATTGATTAGAATAAACCCTACTAAGGACAGTTATAACACTTAATGAAACGAAGCATGAAACTGATACAGATATACCTCATACAAGCATAAAGATCATCCACGCGCTAATGCAAAACACGAGTTTGCCTCCAAAGCCTCTTTATTTCCACAATAATGATAAACAACAACGATTACAAGAGATAAAGGAGCAAAGGTTCTACACTTCTTTTTATCTAAAACAAGGAATGAGTGCCTGCTTAAATAAATGAAGCCATAAGCTAGAGGGGGCGCACTTGCTCAAGGATGCGCTAGGTTGGGATGAGATGGAAATGAGGTGGATCAAGGTTGGAACAGGGTGTAAACAATGGCAACCTCCAATGATGGATATGGCACATGCCAAAACCCTTCACTTTTTCCAAAACACAGCTTTTCCATCCTAGCCTGCACCCCCACTTAGAGAGACGTGCCCCTCTTTCCTGTTCCAAATCTTGAAACTCTTCGAAACGACAACATTTGACTTTCCATAATTGTCCGAGTACTCGCCGTTTTACTTTGCCAAGTCACCAAAATTGATTTCGGCAAGTTTCTTTTATTTTTTGAGTTGCCCAATTTTTTAATTAACTCATTTTTTTGTCTTTTTTGGGTTTTTCGAGTAATAATTAATTTTGGAGATAAATAATTACTCTAAAACTTAGGAAAGTGGTTTTAAGGGTTAAGTGGGTGCTCTAAGTTAGAAAATGAGCACCCCCATGGAAAAAACAACCTCCTAGCCCCACTTTTATGACTTTGAGAAGTTTTACATTTAAATTATTAAAATAAGCCTGTAAAAACGGGAAAAAATATTTTTTCCATAAATTAAAAAAAACTATGGGGGACTTAGTACATGTTCATAATGACTCAAAATAATGATTAGCATGGTAATATACATTGACACTTAGGTTTTGTTACCACCTAAGTTCTACTTAGTGGTTTTTTATCAAGTGAGCCTGGTGAACCGGACAAGGTTAACTTATTCGGACTTCAGAAGACCTGTGGATGTACTTCTAGGAAGTGCTTGTTGTACTATATCACGTGTTCATACCCCATGGGGGAGTTGTAATAAATGTTCTAGCATGATAGTGTCTGTAAAAAACTCGGTCTCTTAGACTTTATTTGTCAAACCGATCAGCCCAGGGTGTTTTTTCCCTTGGTTATTATTGGTTGTTGAATAAACGACTGATAATTTCTGAGTTTTTCACTCCATACCTCCAAAGTTGGGGTGGTCAGCTTGGCATTTAGGCCTATTGAGGTTATTAGAGTCTATGGGTCAATGTATAAGCATGCTGGACATCATGATCGAGTCATATGAACATGTTTAAGTCCCCCTAGGTGTTTTTCAATTTTTCAATTTTTTAGTTTTTTCAGTGTTTTTTATTAAAATTTTAATTTTTCCAAAACATAGGCTATTTTTTAATAGTTTAATTGGAAAATTTGATTTTGTAATAAAAGTGGGCCAAATAATCAGTTTCAGTCATGTAGGTGCTCATTTTCAAGCTAAGAGCACCATGTAAACCCATGGACCCACTATTTCCTAATTTTGAGTGATTTTCCATCACTCGGGTCAGAAAGCCCCAAAAATCAATTATTGATTATTTTAATTAATAAATTGATGAATAATGGAGCAAATCCAAAATCATAAATCAGTGGATTCTCAGCCAATTTGATTGAAATCAGTCAGATCTGAAGTAGATTGACTGGATCTGACAAATCCTTGACTGAAGGAAGTGATCAAATCAGATCTAGAGTTGATCTTAAACTGTCTTCATGGGGAATTGCGCCCTCTATCTCTCCTCCACACGTGTGGACTCTCCTAGATGCTCTGTGGACTGATGTGTCGGTCTATGGGTTGATGTGTCAGCTCAATCAAGCCCCCGGTTGACAAGTAGGCTCAGTTCAGCTTCAGTTCTGCATTGATGGACTCTCCATCAGCTGATTCCATGAGGAATTGCGCCCCCCCTGGGCTGGATGGCCTGTATTTTGTATATATCCTGGCTGAGGCTCCCTCTTAGAAGCTAGTTAGAGCTGGATTGAAGGGCTTGCCATTGTAATTGTGTATTGATCATCATTTGTGAATAAAGAAGCTTTGGAGGCTATACTGTGTAGTGCATGTGTCTATGTGGATTCTCAGTGTTATGCTACTGATGTGGTAACTGCAATTTCTTTCCAAATTCTGTGTTGCTTCTGTGTTCTGGCTTCAAGGATTCGGTTGAATCAAGTAAGGGTGTAAACTAGGCAAATTAGATTGCTTGATCTTGTTTATCCATATGATGTATGCTCAAAAATTTCAGTTATATGCTTAAATAAGATTATTTTTGCATGATCTTTCATTTTTGTTGCTTTATACATCTATATCCAGATCTCATGAGATGTGTGCAGGCTTGTGTTATTTAGTTGCAGGTTCCTGATTGGATGAAGGTGTGGATCAAGATTGACGCCATTCCTCATCCAATAAGCTCAAGACTCTGTCCCTCAGCACTCCACAAAAGGGCCTCCTTTCAGCTTGCTCCATTCAAGCAACGAGCTGACCTTCTCTCCTCTTTTTCTCATTTCTTAAAAAAATCAACTCTTTTACCCGGTTACTTTGTTCATAGCTTTGATTTGGTTCAGATCTATCATCTTAAAAGTAATTTCAACATAGATCTATCCTCTCAAAGCCCATAGTCTAGGTCTTGCTCTTAAAAGGTTTCATAAGCATTCTAGATCTAGCTTTAGGGAAATCGTCATTTTTTTGCATGTAATTTTAAAGAAAATTTGTAGCTTGCATGCATTTGATTTATGTTTGCTGTACGTTAAAATTTCATATTCTGCAATAAAAGTGCACATCTTATTGGCTGCCCAAAAGGCAAGCCAAGATCCCAAGGAAAGCCTGCTTTCCTTGGTTCCTCTTTATCCCTTTTTTAACTAGTCTTAACTTAGTTTTTTTTTGTTAAAAGTAAGCTAACCCAAAGGTGCTTTCAGAGTGCTTTTGGGCATATTTCAGTCTGATATGCTTGCTGGTTTTTAGCAGGTTTGACAGAAAAGAAAGGAAGCTGCTATTCGGAAGTGGCCTCAGGAGCGTTCAAATCCCCCCAGGGGTCTCCCATTTGACCAAAACCTTTAATTTTCGCACTTTGTAAGCTCTTGATTTCACTCCGTATAAGGATCAAGAGGAATTATATCAGTTCTCTGATATTGTAACCACTGTAATAAAAATAATTTTTGAATAGGATCTTTCGAGCCCATTCCCCATCCCCATCAGTGTCCTTTTTGTTGCTTTTTGTTCTTTTCTTTTCAAACTAGCATTGATCTAATCTGCAGGGTAGTATACTTTATTTCACTATCAATTTCATATTCCATATTTTATATTTCAAAGTAATCGCAATACTTACCCCACGACTTCACGATTGACCCGAAAGGAGAAAGAGATTCATGGTAGGACTAATTAGGAAACTAAAATTGTGTATCTGTTTTCTTTTCTATCATTTGTTTTTTAGCTATTATAAAATTAACCCCTCCTCGATTCCCCAATTGAGATCCACTTGGATCGAAAGAGGTTCCTGGAGGGTTTTCTTTTAAACAAGAACACCCATTGTAAAATTTACTAAAATTGACAAGACTCCGGTGTGTATGCTCTACACTTGGCTGCGGTTCGTTCAATCAGTCAAGCTGTATCAAAAGCACTTGAGTGACTAGTATAATTAGGACTCACTCTCCCAAATTAACAAACCAACAGGTGAAAATCCAACACCTAGATCAAACCATCACGATGGCAAAATACCCAAAGGAAGTGGGAACTTCTGAAAAGTGACCTCGAGGCGCGGATCTCTGTCACACCCTAATGGGTGCGTTATGAACAATAGCCCCAGAGACTCCATTTAGCCCACATATTCCTTGCGGTTAGCCGTGAAGGTTTAGTTTTGGACATACTCCAAGTACTCTCGGGTATATCTGGAGTCCCCCCTTCGGCTAATTGTAATCAACTCACACCTCAAATTTAACTTAAAACGTACCAAGAGGCAATCGCAAAACATTCACTCCAAGCACATGCAAGTACATTGTTTCTATTTTTTGACTCCATTCTAAGGCACTGGTTATTTTCTTGCTTTATATATATATTGTGTCTCAGCATTGTGCTTTCGTGTGT
This sequence comes from Pseudotsuga menziesii, assembly GCA_001517045.1. NCBI lineage: Eukaryota > Viridiplantae > Streptophyta > Pinopsida > Pinales > Pinaceae > Pseudotsuga > Pseudotsuga menziesii. The sequence continues at coordinate 377,246 of LPNX010776459.1, forward strand.
TCATCTTTGTATCTTGTCATCTTTGATTATCTATAGTTAAATTTCAAACTCCTAAGTAACTCATTCAGTTTAACATCACAACACTAAGAAATTATCCTTAGTAACTTAATAGGGTCTACCCCCCTTGGCTTCGTTAGGAATTGAGCCTAAACGGAGGAGTCAAGAACAAGGTGACAGCCTTGACTCGAGACTTGCCCCCAAGGACACACCGAATGGCTTGAAGATTTATGCCACGTGACCCAGGTGTGTGTAAGGCGGCAACAGGTTTTAATAACCTCCCAAGGCCTAACCACCAAGACAATTATTCCAGCTTTGGAGGCTAGAGTGAAAAACTCAAAAAAATATTTATCGTTTAAAAACGATAGATAATTAACAAGAAAAAAACACCCTGGAATAATGTATTGATGACTAAGTCCTAGGAAACCAAACCTTTTACATAAAGTCATCATGCTAAGTCATTTTATTACAATTCCCCATGGGGTATGAACATGTTAAAAAATAAATAAAAAAGAGCCTAGGAAGGCCTGCATGGACTTCTGAACTCGAAATTTGAACAAGTAATTGTTCATCTCTGGCGACTCACTTAGAAGTCCAACTTAGTGTAACTTAGTTGGTAACAGAAGGTCTGAGCTCGGGGGAGACAATAGTATTGTATTGTCTATGGTTGGGAGGTGATAGATCATCACCGTGGTTAAACGAGCTCCACAATCAGTTTGTTTCTGTGCTTTGTCATTCTTCTAGTGATCCTGGTTATACTGCTATAAAATCTAACACTACATACTCCCTACAACTCAATGTTGAACTCCGGAAGACCTATGACTATCTCCTCGGAATAGGCAACGCCTTATGATGCAAGTGCCCCATCCTCTTATGCCACAACTCACACAAGTTATTTGTTTTATGAACTGAAGCTCAAACAACTTCACCCTGTAACCTATATAAGTTGCCTTCCCTAACCCTAATCACCTATGTTGATTTCGAGCTAGACTCCTTTGGTCTTATAAGGACTTGTTGGTTCTTGAACTCTACTACAAATCCCTTATCTTCCATAAACGAAACCGAAAGCAAACTCTCTATGAGACCTAGAACAAACAATACACCATTAAAGTCTAAAGAGTTACCTTATTGAAGCTGGAGGGGAAAAGTACCAACGCCCACTACTAGATACTTGGCAACATCACCAAGCTTGCCTTGAATTCCTGAGATGTGCTCTTTTAGACTTGAAAATAACTCTCAAGTTGATGTCATATGCCAAGATGCCCCATTGTCCACATACCAAGTGTTCCTCAAAACCGTGCCGATAAAAGGGCAAGATACCATCAAGTAATCCTTCTCAAACTTGGAAGTGGACTTGTTCATCTAAGTTTCAACAGAGGTTGCTACCTGATTATGTTGTTGCTTCCCTTTACCCTTCTTGTCTGAACACTATGATGCATGATGGTCTTGCTTAAGACATATGAAGCACTTGATTTTACTCAAGTCCTTCACTGGCTATGAGGTTGACTCACTCTTTACCTTACCTTGTTGGGTCCTTTACCATTACCCTTCTTCGTTTGACCAAAAGGAATGGTCACTGTCACTTACTTGCTTGTTGGCCTTTAACCCCATCCAAGTCTCCTCCTAGATACAATCATCCCACAATCTTTCAAATGAGGGAAAATTCTCCTGAGCACAGACACCCTAGACAAATGTTTCCCATTGAAATGAGAACCCATTTAGTGCCAAATTCATTAGCTCTTTGTCTTCAATCTTCTCCCCAATTGCTGCAAGTTGATCACAAATTTTCGTGACCTTCATTGAGTAACTAGTAACTATGTTTGACCTGGTCATCTGTATGGATCCAAGTCTGTTATGAAATATCATCTTCGTGTTTATGTTCTCGCTCTGGTAAAGGCTAATCAGAGCATCAAACATCTCCTTCACCATCTTCTTTTTGAATAGATGAGGGATCAACTAATGATTTATAGCATCCATGATCAGTCGCTTGGCTTTCGCTTTTTCTTCTTGTGAACTACCAAATCCTACAAATCTGTCGACGTAGTCACAACAATCTAGACAATATCCCATATATCATTATCTGCCAATAAAAGAGTTACCCTAACTTTCCATGATAGGAAATTCAAAGCACCTTCTGACCTATCCTCGAACCTGAGGCTAGTGATGCCATCTCTAAACTCTAACACAAACTCTCAAATATGAAGCGTAAGTAAACACTACCTTTGAAACCCTCTAACCGTTGGTCCTAGTTCCCAACACTTGGTTCGAACAATTGATCTACTATCGTAAGCTCGTTGTCTCAATCAGAGAAGCTCTAATACCATGTGAAAATTCCAAACTCTAAGTGAATATTGTCCTTATGTTGTCAACTAAACAATTATGTTATCTAATTGCATAAAACTTATTTCTTCACATACCAATAATAACAAAGATAGCTAGAAAGTAAATAGCGGAAACACAAAATAATTCCACACATACAAAGCAAATTTCTCCTTCAAATCAGCTTATTATCTATCTAATCAAAGCTTATTAGGCAACCTCCACAACTGCTTAAAACCAGCAGTTGCACAGTAAACAAAGCTCACCCCAACCTAAGGTGTACAACTTGGTGAAGAAATTTTATCCTGCACAAAAATCGAGAAACAATGTTGTACATCCAACTGCTATACAAATTTACTGTACAGATTGCTGCTATTGTTGTCCGCCTTCTAACTAATGCACTAAGATCTCTCTTCGGTAGCAATCCCTATCAAAAAAAATATGTCTTAACTCTCCATATTGACTTGCCTTTATACTGGAGATAAAACCCTAATTTCTCAGTGAGATGTACAGTCAAGGTTAATCAAAACCACTAATGTATTAAAAGTTAAAATACTCTTTATTAAACTCAACAACTAAATATAAGTCTTTCACTTTATTCAAAGTGAATTACAAAATAGAATTAACTCGAACTACACCTGTGCAGACGTTCCTATTCGAGTTATATTCTTCGAGGTTACAAGTAATACACATCACTTTATTCAGCCTCAGCCATTTGCCCAACAACTACAAATAGATGCATTAATAAGAAACAAATGCAAGATCATAAGAGGCGACGAATAACTTCAACATCTTCTGGCATTCAAATGTGCCTCATCTTTTCTCCAAGGAAAACCTCACCAGATCCCCCTCTCTTCTCCAGAATATCCGGATGGAGAGTGGTTCAACTGTTAGCCACAATTGCAGCTGGTAATCCTGAGGAACTTGGCCAGATTTGAACCAAGCATGCCTTTTCTTACCTATTACTAGCAACTTTATGTTAGATATGTTCTCTTGGTGGAGATGCTCATGCAATCTGCACAAATGTATAACCAAATATTGGCTTTAACATTCCCCTTGAATGCTTTTTGGTCAGTTGTGCACAACAACTTAATTTGTTCTTTCTAAATATAGTGTTGTATTCAACTTTAAGCATGCATGCAAATAGCTTCATTGTCATGTTTGCTTTCACTGAGCAACAATGCACCAGTGAACTTTCCAAGCAGCCATATATCAGCAAATTTGAATGAACACAATCATAAACCTAGGATGGAAATATACTAAGAAGTAAACAGAAAGCATAGTTGGAGAAGGGATTCACAAAGCAATAAGACAAAACAACAGTTTCTAGTAAAGGATTAACTCTTATGATATTTAATGGTGACATTATAATATTTAATAATTAATATTATGCACTGGGGAGGCAGGGGGGGCGGGGTAATTCTTTCCCCGGATGGAAATCAGGAATTGTCCTTCTCTTGGGGGTTGGGTATCGAATCAAATAATATGGCAGAGGCCCTGGCTCTCTGGTAGGGTATTATCCTCGCCAAAGATCGCGGCATCAGGGACATAGTTGTGATAGGCGACTCTAGACTGGTTATTCAAGCTCTCAACTCGGGCAATCTCCCAGAGGATATGAAGATCCGGGAGCTTCTAAAAAAAATCCATAGCTACATCTCCTTCTTTCAAAACTTTGAAGCCTACCATGTTCTAAGGAGAAAAAACACTTTGGTTGATTCAGTAGCTAATCTTGCTTCCTCCTTGGACCGGGGAATCCTCGACATCAATGGATGCAGGAACATGTGCTCTATCCCCTAGAGGTGGGTCTCCTCACTTCCACATGACCATGAGCCTAAGGTTTCCAAAGCTCGTTGAGTGGCTCCCCACGTGGTTGCTGGTAATCGCTATCGCCCGTCCCATCTGTCCCTATGGCATGATTTGGAGAGAAGCACTGACGCGTGGTGAATGGATCGTGCCACAAGCCGGTTTTAATGAACATAAAGGGTGGTTCGTCCGGCACTGTACCTTCATGCTCTCACCCTTCATCATTCTGTGCTCGCCCGTCTTCAGCTCTAATCTGATGAAGATCTCCAGTACGACCGCATCACTTCGCATAATGATGCGTGATGACCCTGGCACGATAAAAGGTGGTGGTTGATCGCTGATTTCACAGCGTTGGATTATTTGCAAGGTTGACGTTCCCTCTGGTATAGCCTGTTTTCTGTTGTTCGGTGCATTCATGGACTCACCATCTGAATCCTCTGCTTCCTCTCCAGATAATAGGGCCATTGAAGAGGATATCAGGGGTATCAAGAGGAAGCTGAAAAAAATGCAGCGCCTCCTGCACTGTATGGATTCGAAAAGTGGCCACAGGCTTGAGAATGTGGACCAGGATTTAATTCAGCTCAGGAAGGAATTCGAGCTTGGGATTGCGAGGACCGAACAAGTGTTCATCCGGTTCTTGGCAGAGCTGGAAATCAAGGTTGAAAGATTGGATTTGAAAGTGGCAAGGCTGGAAATGCAGGGACGTCCTGGAACCTCATCACGACATGGAGAAAACGCTTGTTGAAGCTTGTAGTCTCTGATTTCGTACTCTCTGAATTTTGATTTACCTTTTACTGCTAGTCACTATGTTAATATTTCATGTTAGTAAAAACTCGTATAGAAGGTTTTGGAACTTGGTCTATTTAGGTTGAATTGAGTTTGTCGCTTCCGCAAAAGCTCTGAATTTTGCCACTCCCACAAGGGCTAAAAGTTTTATATGGTTTTGTATGTCGCTTCCTTAAGGGAATTTGAATTATGTGGTCCTTTCTAGTGGTTAAACCACTGTCGTTTATTAATATAACCGCTTCTGTTTCAAAAAATAATTAATATTATGCACAAATGTGTAGTGACAAAACCAAAAACAAATAAGTTAGGGATGAGGATCTCATGGGATCACTTGGGAGATTCAAGGAGAGATATTGTGGGAGATAGTTATGCATATGGTTGAACAGAAATTCTATTATGGCATGTTGCTCACCTGCTGTTATATAAAGGGACCTCATTGTACTCTTTTGTAATGAGCGATATGCATCATTTATGTGAGATCAATACCATGTGAGGTTTCAAAATATTTTGTGTTCTTATGGTTTAATCAATGATTAATGTGTGAATGTTTTGTGTTGGCTACGTGCATGTTGCCAACAAATGATTTCAGGATATTTGTTTTGGAAGGCATACGAAGGGAATTGGGTCCAAACTGATGAATAAAATGGGTTTTGATGCAAACATTTAGGAAAAATGGGCAATGCATCCAGAAGCACATAGAGATATGTATAAGGCCGAGAAATGAAAGCCTTGGTTATGGAGGTCACACAAGCAATGGTGAAATCAAATTTGTAAAAGCAAAAACATCAACAGGAAGTGAATTATCTACAGGTAGCAGTGCAATGAACCTGTTATCACATATACATTTTCAGCCATTCTTCCATGATGCAGCATCCAGACTTGTCTCTTTTTCTATTCTGTGCTACTTTTACATGGGGTATGAGCATGGATCTTTATAGTTCACTTCAGAGCCTTGTTCTTGATATTTTCCTTGCCAGGACTGAGATTCAGGAGTCCATTTAGATGATTTTGGTGATGATCTAGTTCATTAGAGCAAAGCAGCAGATGAGGAGTTGGTACACACAGTCACAGAGGGGCTTATCCGTTAAAGACAGGTATACATGGTGAGATCAGGTATATTTCCTTGGTTTAGTTTTGCACTGTGATGTATCTAAAAAACCTATGCTTGTCATGTTAGGATGATTATGGTGACATGTGCTTATATGTTATGTATTGCTCTAACCTGTGTTATGATTTATCGAAGAGTTCAATGTGAAGACTGTTTCCCATGCCATGCTCAAACAAAGTGTAAACCTTAGTGCTAGGTTGGTTCCATGACATCTGTGCCCATCCATTCAAATTCATTCATTTTTGTTTTTATCCCATGACTCAGACTGATGGAAACTTGTGAGATTGAAGATGCTTTCCCCATTCTGACCCCTATGCATGTTGGATCCCATGTTGTTTTGTGTCTCGGCTCTGAGTTGTGCAACAAAACTTGCTGAAGCCTTGATCCTTCTGGGCCAGGAGAACCCGCTGGTGTTGGTTCCTGAGCTTAGGTGAGTTGGGTTTTGAAGCCTTGACCTCTCTGGTCGGTTGCCCCCGATGTTTGGTCCTGACTATGGATATTCCCCCTAGCTGCCCGAGAAGTTGTCAACCAAAACCTGAAGCAATATGTCTACCATCATTACATGCATTATGAGTTATATGCTATATATATTATGAAATGCTAGCCTGCAAATGAAATTGCAAACTGTGTTTTTAGACAAATCAGAAAGGCTATGAAGTGAAATTGTAAAAGGCCTAAAATAAAGCAGTGGATAAACAAATGCTAAATCTAAATATTGCTAGCCTATTATTGAAATGTAATGATTAATTCCTCACGGGGCCTAAGGGTTTTGATGTGAGATGGAGTAAGGAACAGCTAATTCTAAGTGTCCCCTAGGATCTCTTCACTACAGTTTCTTGTGTACTCAACGCAAGGGTCCTAGAAAAGATCCTCACGAAGCTTGTGCTTAGCTTGGATGTGAGTCATAGACATGATTGCCAAGGTTGAATGGACACTTTTCAGACCAGCTCATCCATCTATGAGACACCACCATTCCCTATTGTTCATCTAACATGCATATGTCACCTTCGTTGAGTGTATTGGTTATCATTTGGATAGATCACTGAGTCAAAGTTAGTCAAGAGTCATTTCCCCTTGCCTTAGCCTTGTTTTTCCATCCTCACCCATCTATAGCACATCTTTTACACTTTGTAAGTATGGCATGTACAAGCAGATTTCCAGAGGACTCTAAGATTTTTCAGAAGCAAAGGTATATTTTATTATTATTATTATTGTTGGTCACCATGATTATGAATAACTGACTCAAGTTGGGTTTTGATATACATCACTGGAGCATTTCTTACCTTGGATGGTTGCAGGATCATATTGACATGTTATCTTACCTTGATTTTGGGTACTTTGACCTGGTCAACCCAGTGGACCAAGTCAATCACGTTTCCCAAGGCAGTGACTCAAAAATATAACATGGTCTATATTTGTTCCAGACATGCCCAGGACCAGTACTACAGTTTCAGTTTCGAGAATTTGGCCCCGGTTCTCCAAAAAAATGATTATTATCACTTAATTATCGGCTAAATGATCAAATTTTATTCCAGATGGCAGTATGATTGGTTCTCCTAGAGCAGAGCAGTGTTCCAGGGGGTATGAGTAGTCACTTATACCATTCTTCTATGTCTCTAGATCATCCAGAGCAGTCAGTTTGCCCCATTGTGCATCCTGGAGAGAGTTATGATGGATTTATCAGTTTCCAAAGATTGTACCAACAAAAAATGAACTAGAAAAAAACTGAAAAAAGTCGATTTGGCCTCCTGAGTCAAAAAAATGGCTTGGAATTTTGGTAGATGATGTTTCTCAACATCTCAGACAGTCCTCTAGCAGTTCTCAATCAGCAGATGTCTGGATTATTTTACTATGGCTCAGCCAGTAAGGAAAAAACCCCAAGGGGTGCCCCCTCTAATTGGCTATTGATGTATTTCATTGTTATATCTGTAGAGGGGTCCACTCACCTCCTAAATGTCATCATGCAATTCTATAGTTTAAAGGATAAATAGATATTAACAAACGAGTAGTTGGAGCGGGTACAACCTCTCCAACCTATCTCATAATGTATAAATAATTACCAAAGATAATACAACATCGGATTGGACATCCCTTCCCAATACTTGTCTTTGTCTTTGATGGTTGTGTATGAGCGTGTAATGTATGTTGAATGTGATGTAAAATCCTAGCTTTCAACATCTGGCGCCGTTGCCGTCCTCTTTTGGTTGGGTGACAGCAGCAGCAAAAGAGGAGTGGCTCGAACCTGAAGAAGATCGTGAGGATGTGAAGAAAACCTGCAAGGAGAAAGCAATGTTTAGAGATGAAAGAGTATGCTCCAAGATACGTGCTCTTTTGGGACAAGTTTATGGCTGCACATAGAAGACAAATAAATTTATCAAATCGCATGCCCAAATAAATTTATCAAATCGCATGCCCCCAAAAACCTAGGTCGCGTGAAATATTGAGGAAATTGGGAGTTGGGAGTTTTTAAGATTGACTGTCAGATAGCACCACTGAACCACTGCCACAAGCATTATAATGGTAAAAATCTGAATATTCATTTTTCCCTGGTGTTGTCGTGACGTGCTGTAGAAGAATTTTTAGATATGTCTATTTTATATGTTAAACTTTGTTAGTAGTTGGACATTGCCTTGTTAATCAAATGAAAGGAGCATCATGTCGACCATTGGTTGATGCTCGACCTCTACATGAAGGACGATGAGGAAGACAATACTGTTGGCATCAGTGATATCGTGGACGAGGCTTATTATCTAACGAAAGATAGGTTCAGGCAGGCATTTCAATCATTGTACACAGGAAAACAGTTTTTCCAAGGAGTATTCCTCTTTCGCGAAGGAAGGCATGAGCTTCTTCCCTTCAAATTGAAATGGCTCTATGAACCTTCGTTATTCATGTTTATCTGCAACAAATACTTCTTTCGAAACTTGTGTTAAGGCCAGTGCTGACGTCGCTCACGCTTCTTCTTCTCCACTGTTTTGGATACATTGATATTTTGATCTTCTTCTGTGGTTGACACTATATAAATACCACCGCAAAGAACTACACAGGACGGCTAGGAGCTTGCCTAAGAACAGTACCAAGCATGCCATAGTTATAGTCAAAACCGATTTATTGCCATATCGTATCCTTCAGCTTCGCATGTTGCGTCCCCTGTAATGGTTCCGTTTCTTTTAGCAGATGTATTAATTTTCTTAAGCTGGGAATAAGGTATAGTTCCGGATTCGCAGTTTTTAGGACCCTTTTGTGGATTCTGATTATGATGGATGTCGTTGATTATTTTTGCCTTCAAAGAAGGAAAAGGAATTACATCTGAAGAGTATGTATCGACCAGTCGACTGATGAAGAACAACACCAACGGGATTTCGAAAAATTCAATACTTTGGTCGAAGATCACCGACTAATGGAGGAAATCGAAGATCACCAACTATACTTGACCCGTCGTGTCACTTGTCCAACTCATCAATCGACGTCAGGAACCGCCCATTTTCTCTTGTCGTTCCAGAGATTGCTGACTGAAGAATACACATCTGAGTCGCCTATCATGCAATTTTTGTATGCCAATATGGAGGTGTGGCGCTACTCATTTACGCCAGGTCCATGAATGTGCGAAGCCGCAATCAAGTTATCGACCATCATTCTATGTTGCATTAAAATCCGTGGATGAAAGGAGGCCTATCAAATGTTGACTAAGTCTGCGTGCTCAATGAGCCCTACCTGTGATAGAATAAATGCATGCAGATCAATCAACGGGGAATTCACCAATAATTGGTAAAGTTTATTGAGGTGACTGTTGTTACAATCCATAAAATTTGTTATATAAATTGTAGGGCCCAAGTCGATGTCTAAGAGCCGACTTCTTAACACTTGTCGGTTGAGTAACATGTCAGTTGGGTAACATGGAAAGCATTGACCCGTGTCGGTCGTGTCTTCAGTTTGGTCGATAATGTTATTTGGTCAATGTGATCCTTGATTTTTCATGTTTGGTCGATATTCGTGTTTACAAAGTAAAAGCATATATTCGATGATAAAGTGGTTGAGTTTAGTCGGTAATCAAATGTAGACAAGTCATCATATTATGGTCGAGGCTGTAAAAGTTTATTTTGTAAATTATTGTGTTAGAGGGGGTTAAACGTGAGTCTTTCGAGGCAAGCGATCCCCTCTACAAATGTAAATCAAGTCGATCTCTAGTCGACTTAGTAAATCATGTCGAGTCAAGTCAAGTCAGTCAGCCATGACCAATATCAGTGGGTATCGAAAACTTTACAAACTTGCAGGAAATTTCAACTCTCACGATAGAAGAAGATAACGACGATGGCATTCAAGCAAATATCATTCACCTACACAGCAAAACGCTACAACGAGACATGATGACTATGTACCCCTCATTGTCAAAATGCTGAAACTATTCCTGGGTTGTGACCTCGAAAAGCCAGAAGACAGAGAAATGACATAGAAAGTCAAAGAGCCAAAAGGCCCCGCATGCCTGAACCGATAGAGATGTCGGTCAGATGAGCCAGGGAGAGGCCTTAAACCAAAAGACCTTGTTGCGGAAGAAGATGGTTGCCCGTCGTTGTGAGAGGATGAGACTTCGATGGACTACTGCCAGATTGAAGACGAAGGCTGAAGAGTAACCAGTCACAGGAGAGCCTTGTACACGTGTGTTTTCCTATCAAGCTGGCGACTGTTGCGGCTAAGTTACCTATGCAGACCGGTATGCATGGTTGATGCACAGTGAGGACTACTAAGCAGTAGCAGAGACCCAGGATGTTGATGCATATTTCTTTGTTCTCTTCGGGACGAAGAAACGTTTTGTTTGTGGGGAAGATGTAAAGGGGGCCACTTACCTCCTAAATGTCATCATGTAATTATATAGTTTAAAGGATAAATAGATATTAACAAATGAGTAGTTGGAGCGGGTACAACCGCTCCAACCTATCTCATAATGTATAAATAATTACCAAAGATAATACAACATCGGATTGGACGTCCCTTCCCAATACTTGTCTTTGTCTTTGATGGTTGTGTATGAGCGTGTAATGGATGCTGAATGTGATGTGAAAGCCTAGCTTTCAACAATATCCTATGTTATGAAGTTATAAAGGGGCCTAGGGTGAATTAAGCCCCTAGAGACCCCCTCCTATGTTGCATCATGTTATATCTTATGTTATGTTGTGACATTTCACTATAGGGAGGCGTCCTTGAGTAAAGTGAGCCCCCTCTTTGACTTAGTCACTTGATCCATGTATTATTGATCTCCACCGTTGATGATGTTATAATCTCAATCGTTGGATGAAAAGGAAAGTTAGGGTTTGTGTCTCTCTCAAACTATTTAAGAGAGGTAACCCCCCCATTGTAATTCATGAGCTTTGGCATCGGAATTGAAATAAAGAGATTTTGTTTGGGACTACACTCTTGTCTACTTGCTTGATGAATGAATGAGTTGATGATTGGCACTGCTTTTCTTCTACACTAAGATATATCCGACATAGTTTTTGTATCTTTCCTTGTACCCGTTTAACTTGCAGGTTGAAGGAGGCGATTCCAAGAGAGGCGCATTGGTGGGGGGACTTGCCCTGTTGCTTGATCTCGACAATTGGTTATCAGGGAGTTGAACCTCTTTATGATTGCTTCTTCTTGTACTTATTTTAGCTTGCATTTCCCTTTTATTTGCCATACTGATTGATTTTCCTTGGTATGGCAGGAAAACAGGGGCGCTAAGGACATTGGTTGGAGCAGCACTTCATCAAAAGCTTGTCCGAAAATCTTATTTGATCTCAAAAAAGGCATTCTTCATCATCCAGGAGGTCATCAACAATGATCCAGATATGTTTCCTAGGTAAGTTCTCCATATTTTTATTTCCATGCATTGCCCATCAATAATTTTCACTGAAAAACCCTCATTTAGCATTAGGAAAAATCACTGGACCGATTTGCACTTGGAATCTGCAAATTTGGCGATCTAGGTTTTGTGCGGCATACTTAAAACCCCCCTCTCCCTCAAAAACATCTAGCTTGGACTCCTCTGCCCCCCTCCAAGCACTGATCTCTGTCTGGGAGAAAACGCCCCCCTTCGGCAAGTCAGCCATTTTCCCACTATTTTTTGTCCAGTTTCATCTTGGTATTTTTCATTATCAAATCTTTCATCCCAACCAGTGTGTAGGAAAGTTAGGGTTTGTGTCTCTCTCAAACTATTTAAGAGAGGTGAACCCCCCATTGTAATTCATGAGCTTTGGCATCGGAATTGAAATAAAGAGATTTTGTTTGGGACTACACTCTTGTCTACTTGCTTGATGAATGAATGAGTTGATGACTGGCACTGCTTTTCTTCTACACTAAGATATATCCAGCATAGTTTTTGTATCTTTCCTTGTACCCGTTTAACTTGCAGGTTGAAAGAGGCGATTCCGAGAGAGGCGCATTGGTGGGGGGACTTGCCCTGTTGCTTGATCTCGACAATTGGTTATCAGGGAGTTGAACTTCTTTATGATTTCTTCTTCTTGTATTTTTTTAGCTTGCATTTCCCTTTTATTTGCCATACTAATTGATTTTCCTTGGTATGGCAGAAAAACAGGTGCGCTAGGGACATTGGTTGGAGCAGCACTTCATCAAAAGCTTGTCCAAAAATCTTATTTGATCTCAAGAAAGGCATTCTTCATCATCCAGGAGGTCATCAGCAATGATCCAGGTATGTTTCCTAGGTAAGTTCTCCATCTTTTGATTTTCATGCATTGCCCATCAATAATTTTCACTGAAAAACCCTCATTTAGCATTAGGAAAAATCACCAAACCGATTTGCACTGGGAATCTGCAAATTTGGCGATCTGGGTTTTGTGCGGCATACTGAAAAAACCCCTCTCCCTCAAAAACATCTAGCTTGGACTCCTCTTCCCCCCTCCAGGCACTAATCTCTGTCTGGGAGAAAACGCCCCCCTTCAGCAAGTCAACCATTTTCCCACTATTTTTTGTCCAGTTTCATCTAGGTATTTTTCATTATCAAATCTTTCATCCCAGCCAGTGTGTAGGAAGCCATAATTGTCGATATCAACTTCGTCCTGGGGATTTCTCAATTATCTTCTTAAACCCCCCCAAGGTCCGAATTTGATCATTTGAACCAACACACTAAAACCCTAGATCTGACTTCAATCTTTGCAAGCCGTCTGTTTTAATCACCTGAGTGACATTTCCAATCTCGAATAACCACCCCACTCATGTATCCTTAATTTGTGGCTCTTCCTTAAATCTAGGGTTTCAGACACTCACCTTACATATTCTCCGATAGGAGTCTGATTTGGTGATTTGTCTTGGATCTTTCCTTTCAGGATTGATCTGGGTCTCCCCCTTTGTCACTTGGGCTCTCTAGTGGCATAAAGCGAAGGAATCCCTAATCAACGTGACAACCATCCATCTTTTGGGGGTTAGGGTTTTCGTAGGTCACAACTTTGGTTGCCTATCCCCTCTGCCATCCTGTATAGGATTTATCTATTGGGGCAACTACAAGATCTATGATAACAGAACCAAGAGCAGAAGTAGGAACAATGTTACAGCCATTATGGAGGAACAAGACATGTACAAGCAAAATGTTGGAACTTGCATCCTTGCACTATTTGTGGTTTTACCAATCATAATCATTACAGAAGTTGGAATAGAGAAATAACAAAGCCTCATATACAGGTACATTGTGGTTGGATAAATGTGCAAGAATGGCAAAAAGTTACTCTAATGTTGAAAGGATTCTACAAGGATAATACTTCTAATGTACAACAACATCTCTCACATAAAAAGTACATGAGTTAGTTGGTCTTCAAAAGTCAAGATGTGATTAAGGAGCAAAGAGTCACATGTCAAATTCTCATGCTTAGGAAAGAGTTGTCAATCTATTCTACTTAACTCATTTCTTTGAGTAAATCAAATCATGAGTATTTTCTTGTAATGGTTCGTGGTAATCCAAAAACCACATGTAATGGTTAATAGTAAGCCAATGAAAACCATGGATATGTTGTATTGGTATATGGGTAACCAAAAAAACCCTTGGATAAGAGGTATCGGTTAAGGGTAAGCCAAAGAAACCCTTAATATGAAAATGAAGCAATCCAAATGACTGACTCAAGATCCATATTTATCAAAGAATGGTGCAACGCATGCACAATACAAGAAGTCGATGACAACTTGAGATGCAAATGTAGATTAAAGAAGACTAAAGATGATGCAAAGTACAAAAGACTAAAGATGAAGTCAATTTAGACATCCAAATTGAATCACAAGTATTCGTTAGGGGGAGTATGAAGGATTAACTCCTACTTGTGATATTTAATAGTGACATTATAATATGCAATAATGGATGTTATGCACAAATGTGTACATGACAAAGTCAAGAACGGAGACAACGAGATAAGTTAGGGATGAGGATCTCATGGGATCACTTGAGAGATTGAAGGAGAAATATTGTGGGGGTAGCTGTGCATATGGTTGAACAGAAATTCTATTATTGCATATTTGTTATGGTCACCTATTGTTATATAAAGGGACGTCATTGTACTCTATTGTAACTAGCATAGATCCATCTTAAACCCGGATCTATCAAGCACCGAGAGGGATCAAATTTCTTGAGGTGTAATTTTTTCCTTAACATGTAAAAAATTTAAGATAAAAAAATTCACACCTCAAGGAATTGGATCCCTTTCGGTGCTTAGTAGATCCAGGTTTAAGATGGATCTATGTTTGTTTATTTTTGAGCTAACATTAAATTTTTTAATTACTTTTTATTTTTGGTAATGTTATGCAACGTACATTATGTTACATTACGTGACAACATCTCCCACGTACTGGGTTTTAGAGCACCAAGCTACTCTCAGTGCAATGAGAAAAATGTACCATTGATGTGAGATCAACACAATGTGAGGTTTCAAGATATTTTGTGTTCTTATGGTCTGATGTAGTATGTGAATGTATTGTGTTGGTTGCATGCATGTTCCCAACATCTAGCACCATCCAGCTGATACGTCTCTCTTTGCTTTCAACAAGGAGTTCTAGGACCAAATCAAATGACTCTATTGAAGCTTTCTCCTGGGATAATCTCAACCTTCAAAACTAAGATAACCGCTCAGATCAAAGTGAGGCTATGTATCTTCATGACAAATGTCAATTTATTAAAGTTTGGGCTAAAGCTGGCACTCTACTACGAGGGAGTGCCCACCGCTCCCCCCTCGCTCTCACTCCCGAAGCTCACTCCCTTCAAGAGCTTGCTCCCAAAACGCTCCTAGTTTTGGGAGCGCACTCCCGAGGCGCTCCCTACCTCTCCTATACTAGGTTGATCATTTGATGACAATTTTATGGTACCTCCCTTCTTTGCCAAGCTCCTATAGAAGTTGTTATGGTTGATCATTTGATGACAATATTATAAGTTATAACTACTAGATGACTGATGTTATATGGTTTAATCCATGTTTTCTATAGCTAATTCAACATCCTACATGTTTTTTAGATATAAATCCATCAAAATATATTAAAACATATACTATATAAAAAACGATCATGAAACGGGAGCTTTTAAAAATTTCACTTTTCACTCTGCTCCCGCTCCCAACAACATAGAGCTGGCATCCTGGCTCTTCTTGTTTATGTAAGAAATGGGGCTGCAACAGCGGTTCCTTAGCATGTTCCTGTAACATTTATCGTAAGCTTATTTATTATTCAGTGTTACATACAATGCACTTTTCTGGGGGAAAAAGGTTAATGAAGCAACAGTAATTCACTAAACCAAGGTGCTTTTGCAGCACAATATAAAAAAATTATCAGCAGGCATCATAGCAGGCTAGAATAATTATATGATATAGAAGCTGACTTTTAAATCTTGAAATGTTAAGGATTTTCAACTCTCTCAGAGGAAAATAGCAGATTCTCAGAGTGCAAAAGAAGCCGAATGACAAAAAAAACAGTCTCCTGTGTCAAAGCAAGCCTTGTGTGACCATCTTCCTAAATGTTCTTTGACAAGCTCGGATTTTTAAATAAAGATTATATAAAATGTTGAAGAATGCGGATTGTGTGGATGTTTTTAAGTCACTCAAGAAGGGAAAGAAGTATCAGATTAATCGTGATTGGAATAAATACAGAAGTCCACTTACCTGGATGGCTTCTGTATCCACTGTTGGCGTGATGCCCAAGAATTTTGCAATTTCTGCCAAATCTGTATTGGGAAACAAAGAATCAAATTACTCCAAAAGGATAAAATTTATATCAATTCGCATGTTTGTCCAAAAGATTAATGTGAGCTTATCACACTTTTAGGATGGAACATATGGCTATAAGAATATAGGGAAAAAAAACTATATGGATCTAATAGATGGCATCTCGGCAGGAAGGTGGACTTTACCAATTGATCCTTAATATGAATAAGTGCTTATATGAATATTTTTATAGTGTCCTTTTTGGTATAGAGTGATTATTTCCCCTCAGGCTTTGGTTTAGGATGTTGCAACAGATCTAGAGGTCGCTGAATTAACAATTAAAAGGAAAAACACTAGCATTATTCATTTGATCACTTTAGCTGGCCATACATTTCTACGTTTGCTTTTGAACATGTAAGATCGGACCAATTTTATAGTGAGACATACATCACTTCATTTTTTTCCACTAGAGACTTTCTCCTTAACCACAGAGAGATGCAGATGATTCGTATTATAATTAAGTGTAGCTGACCACATTCCCAATTTTATTTGAAATGGGAGAAGGAGAATATTAATACATTGGATCCGAGCAGCCTCTTCATCACGGTCCATGCCATCACCTTGCAAATTCTGTTGCGTGAAGGGTGACTTTTCCCCTAGAAGCCTGCAATAAATGACATTCAGATTCAGTTGAATACGTTGATGTTTTCACATGTAATTAAGCACCGTACGCAGGGACTGATAGTTAAGAAGGCCTTAAACCCCTAGAACATACATATTGTATTTACCCTTAACTCAGAATTCTGCAAACGAATTGGGTTTTAATCATGATTGTGCTCTTCCATGAGATTGATACCAAGCAGCGCCCATGAAATTTTAATAATTATGACAGAAACGTGCGCAATAACTAGGGTAACAGAAACTAACTAACCTGAAAAACAACCACTCCAGCAACGCATATCGCTCCATCCCAGCAAAGAGAAGAGATTGGGCAGGCACATTAGCCCTCGGATAGTTCAATGCTGCCAATTTTTGTTGGATTTCCTCCATTTGCTGCTGCTCCTCTTCTGCCCCTTCCTCTTCTACGCGATTTCCTCCTTCCGCTTCAACCCAAATTCCTCCATTTGCTGCTCTTCTGCCCCTTCGTTCTCCTTCCTCTTCTACGTAAACTTCACTCTAAATTCAAATATTTAATTTTCTGCCCAGACATTTCTGTAATACATCCATGCAGCTTAGTATATACTTTGTTCAACTTTGTGGTTACTAGATAGTTGAATAATGTTTATGGAAATTTATTTTAGATTCATATCTTAAAAATTAAAAATTAAAAAATTAAAATTAAAACTATTTTTATTATTGATGTTAGTATTAATATATATCATATTAATATTAATATTAAGTAATTTTAATATCGGTAAATAAACTAATAAACCTTTTCTATATGTCAAAAGTTTTTTTTAATTAAATATATTATTTTTTATTATAATATTATATTATAATGGTTTGAAAATTACAAGTTGTGGGCTTACAATTGTATATGACAGTAAAAAACAATGTGGAAGAAACATTGCAAGCTTGGCAATTTTTTTCCTCAATCACTATACTCCTATAGTTAAATTGTATTAGTTATATAATATTATTAATTAAATTATATTACTTTTAATAGTTTTTAATGTATAATATTTTTTAATAATATTATTAATTAAATTGTATTATTTTTAATAATTTTTAATATATAATATATTTTTATAATCCATATTTGAAAGCTATTCCATACCATCAATATATTACATTTTTTAATATATATAATTTTGTAATTTTATTCTAAAAGAAAATGAAATTGCATTGAGTATATATATGCTTTAAAAACATATATTCCGATAAAGTAAACATGCCATGATTTATTGATCACGAAAACCTTTCCTTATACATATATTTGACTATAAAACATGGATAAGATCCCATCATCATACATATACATTGAGTTGCAACCATCATATATATTCTATATATTCCTAAAAAGTAAACATTCTCATAAAATAGGATTCCCTATACATGTATTTGACTAAAAAATGTGGATAAGGTCCCATCATATGCATTGAGTTGCAACCATCATAGGAAAAAAGATACTACTCATCACATGGTTTTCAAAAAAAATTCAAACTACTCATCACATGGTTTTCAAAAAAAATTCAAAATAATAACATGTCTATGCATAGATTCTTGGCCAAAAACATAAAAGTGGTCTAGAAACTTGATCCTATAGGTAGACCCTGAAATATATTTAGAGACAATTTGATAAACTCTTGAAACATAGTTATTGTCCTTCTAGCATCTCGAGACCTTCATGAAAAGGCCTATGGTAGAACTCAAAGTGATCATTGTTAAGGGATTTCGAGATATGCCACTGCCCTTGAACCAGTTGTAAACCTTCCTTAGAAAGGGTGTCTGCCAATTGATTGTATTCCCTATTAACACGATGACAGGTGAAAGTGTCAAAATTCCTTTTTAAAGGCATAATTTCATCCAGAAGATGTGACAAACGAACATTATGACATCGATGTACTTCCTTGATCCAATTGATAACAACCACAAAATCCCCAAAGATTTTAATATTTTCGACACTTTTCTCTATGACAAAGAGTAACTGAAGTTTAAGAGACATGAATTCAACATAGTTATTAGTTCCTTCCACATAGCGGATTTTAATTTGAAAAGATGGGAATCTGATAGGTGTAAAACTTCCCCTCCTCCACACGTTAGAGGAGTCCCCTGCAAGGCCCATCAAAGAAGCCATATGGTTGAAGTTTGTTTATAGTTTCTTCTTTGATTACTCTGATAGAACCAACTCCTTTTTCTTGAGGTAAAAAGGAGATAATTACAACTTCTTGTCAACTTTTTGTTTTGTCTCTAACATCTTTTAGATGCTAGAGAGACAATGTCAACCTAAGGGATTTCTTCCAATTTTTCAACAAATCTTCTAGACTAAACGACATTTCTTGAGGGAAGTTGAGAGGCTAGGAGGCCTTTGAAAGCCTCAGACTCCTTTTGCAAATCGAAATCAATTTAAACTGTAAGGGAAATCCTTGAATGTGTCTTCCAAAACGACATGACATCTCTCCTTGTGACCTCCAACTCCAAGGCGAACAAAAACATGATAAATTCAAGGAAGAAAAAGCCCTAGAGAATGCAATCTCGAGAGGAAACAATCTAGATTTAGGAGCCCATCATCGGTATAACTTGTAAATGAAAAAAGATAATTATAAATTAAATTTCCAGTTTATCTATTCCATTATTCTTGGTTAAATGCAAGAAATATAAATAATTTTGTTTGCAATAATGCAAATGGATATACAATGTTGAAAGAACCAACCTTATATCAATAAATACTTGACTTTATATATATTTCATTTCTATTGTTATATTGCAATCTATAGTTGTTCTACACATTAAAAATACAATCAAATGCAGTTAAATTGTAATACGAAGGAAACATATAAATACATGACAGTAATAGAAGAAAATAATGAACAAACATATTTGTATGATAAGTGCAATGGTTATAATGACATGGATTGTAAGTGTTGTTCTTCTCTCTTCCTAATTATAGCATATACACTTTGACTCATCTTTGCATACCTTTCAAATGTAAATGGTGAAATATCCTTAAGCCATCTATGGATTTGACTCTTGAAATTGTCGTGAATGTTAAACCTTGTCTCTCTACATTACCAATATCAATTGTTGCTTTTCCTAAAGTTGAACCTTGTTATTTATGTATGGTTAGAACCCAAGCCATGCATAATGGGATTTGTATACGATTTCCTCTAACAGTAAGTGTTATTGGTACAATCCTTGGATCTTTTATGTCCCATGGATCTTTTACTAACCCTACTTCCACCTGCAAGTTACATGTCAGCATGACACACTGACCAAGACATAGAAGAATTGTATGCTCGAGTTCCTCATCATCTACATCATTAAATTCTTTATTATTCTTTGTATGTTTAGAGATGCATCATGCAATATCAATATTAAGTGATTTATGCAAACATCTATTGTGTATATTCACTATTGTATTAGTTGGAAATAAATGAATTTATAAATTGAAAGTACTACTGTCAACATAATCGATAGATGCATATGGTTTAAAGTCTTTAATATAATTGTTGAGTGTTGAGTGAATTGTTCTAGCTCGTATATTGAAGGAAACTACTCTAGTAGGTGCTAGTAATAGTAAGGGGATATTCCCAGTAGAGAGTGCAAGCTAAATTGTTGTGAGATAATGTATAAGGTAAGAATTTCCACTGCTTGTAGTTCTTTAGATAACCATTTTTAATGGTTCCTGATTTTGTCCTTGATTAAAATGTTAAAAAATAGTTCCAAAAGTAAGATGTTTCTTTTAAAACAACAAAGATGGAGAAGTAGATGTATGATGAGAATGATGAGAATGATTTGTAATGGCTCCAATTGAATGCTCATTTTTTTATTAAAATAATTGGGTCTTCTAGAATAAGATTTGAACTTGCAATATCATTCCACATATGATTCAAGTCAAACTCTCTACAACCAAGAGTTTCAATATCAAACATTTGAATAGTATAAGGAGGAATAAGGTGAAATGACATTTGTCATTCATCCAATTCATTATAAATATTGATTTCCTCTTGGTTTATATGATCATCTTCTTCAAAATTATCTAGTGGCAATGGTATTAAGTCAACATGTCAAGGTCGATATGTTAAATTCCTCCAATTTTGAATTTATGTAGTGATACCTATATCAATGGGAATGTTTCTAAATGGTTTATACAAAAGAAATTCACTTAAACATAATGATTCAAAGCTATCTGAATTGTCTTTAGGAACTTCTAAAAAGCATGGTCATACTTGAACTATAGAAGGATTATGTCTTGGCTTCCAAGTTTCTTTCTTGTAGCATGGGTTAAAGCACCAAACCGTGTAGTGTCTATCAAATACCATTGTTCAAGAAATATAGGTATGCTTTGATATGTTGGAGCACACTAAGAACACTAAGAGGGGGGGGTGAACCAATGTTTCACATAGTCAATTTAATTTTCTTTGTGTAAGCACTACAATTGAGCATGTATCATTAATGTTGCAATATGTATTCGATAAGCATCATAAACAAGAGACGGTTGAGATTATTGAATCATCCTTTAACCAACTTAGTCTATTTGTCATTATTTCCTAGCTTATGAGTTTATTTATCACTTTACTAAAGTTTTGGTTCCACCATGATATCGATGCCACTGGTGCCATTGGTACCACTAGTGCCAATGGTGCCAATCCCCATAGTTTAGGAGCTCACTCTAAGTGCCACCAGCAACCTCCATCAGTTGGTCATGGTTGGTAAGCAGTTATGCTGAGCCAAACTCCAGTTACAATCAGTTAGATCACTTTCAGTTAGTTCGGCGCCAGCTTTGCATGATTTAAGGGAGAGTAGCACATTTTTCCACCTATACCTCAATAGTTAACTAATTGTAGACTAATTTAGACATCGAGAGTTGGACTAGTGAGTCCCATGCAATGATTTAGAAACGCTAAGTTAGTTAATCAATCAGGTTTAGTTAGTAGATTCGAATCTTATCCATATGATTTGAATTCATAATTTAACATGGTATCATATCCTTGTTCATGCTAGTAGCAAGTCTTGTCTGATCTCCATTGTACACCAGAAGTAGTTGAGTTTCCACATAAATCCTAGAATCATAGCATTGCTCCCTCTGGATTTTGTCTAGAGAAGTCCATCTAGGTGTAACGGACTCTAATAAAGTGTACATGTCGAGGTGGAAAGGATTGAACTGACATGATTGTGAATTGAAATGGTTTTTGCAGTGATTCTTTGCAGGTACCTACGTAGCTTCTTGAGGAATTGACTGATCAACATACAAATAGATGATTATTCAAGTCTTGTACCCCGAATCCTTACACCCTTCAACTACATTGATTGGAGGGTGGATATGCAGGTATCCTTGCGCAAGCTTGGTCTGTTTAGGATGACAATGGGTAGAGAAATTAAGCCCCAAAAGTATGTTGAGAAGAACAAATGTTTGAATCGGCTTGATGAGGCCTTTGACTTCATATGCACTCATATCTCTCGGGATCTTTTGTTCCACCTTGAGGTACTAAGGACTCTGAAGGAAGCTTGGGAAAATCTTGAATCTTTGTTTGGCAAACAAGATGAGCTTCAAGGGCATATTTTGGAGAATGAGCTCATTGATATACATCCTAGCAGTTTCAAATTTATTCAACAATTCTTTACAAAATACAAGTCATTAGTACTGCAATGCAAACAATGTGGATTAGAGAGGAAAGATTAGCAACTTGTGATGTCAGTGGTGATAAAGCTTGGATCAGTGTAGTCAGTCTTTGTCTCTACATTCCATTATGGAAGAGATTCCATCCCTAATTGGAAGATGCCTTATCTAGATGCTTTTGTTGAGTCCTTAATACAAGAGCAAGATAAATTGGTTCAAATGGGAGTGATTCAGACCTCCAAGAATCAAGCACTCTTAGTGACAGACTCAAACAATGCATAAGCAAGAGGGAAGCACAAAGGGAAGGATAATCAACAATCTTCTTATGGAGCCTCAGGTTTCAAGAAAAAGAATAAATTTGAGAAGACTAGATGTCCCTAATGTATGAGAGGCTTTCATCCAGAGAGACAGTGCATGAAGAAGACAATCGACTAGTTGACAAAAATCCTTGAACAAAACAATATTGCCCTTCCACAAGGTGCATATATATCTGAAGTTGGAGAGAAGACTGAAGAATATGAGAGGTGCCATGCTTTGAAAGTGGGCTTCACTCAGTCGAAGGCTTATTTGATAGATTCTGGAGCATCGAACCACATGGTTGCCTCCAGGGAATCCTTAACCACTATGAATCTCTCAGGAGGACCTAGCATTCATATGGGGGATAACTCTCAGATCCCAACAGCAGGTAAAGGTTCTATTAAAATCCAGCACTGAGAGTTCAAGAATGTACTCTATGTGCCCTCTTTTGCAACAAATTTGTTATATGTTTATAAGATGACACATACTGGTTCACCAAAGCAAGTTTTATTTAGTCATGACTTAGTGGAGATCTTAGATATCTAACCGGGAAGATTGCAGCGAAGGGTGTTTCAAACCATGTCTTAAAGGCACATGAATTCTCACACTTTCTGCCATACTCAGCTCCAGTACAATCTCAACAACCATTTGAAAGGGAAGGTAAAAACCCTCTTTCATCTCCATTTGCAGATAATGATATGCTGTCTAAAATTTCAGTTTCGGAATATGAGGAACAAGATCAACATGATCTTGATATTGAGATTGTACCTCAAGATTATCTAAATCCAAATATAACTCCTATTTTAAATCAGAAGCCTAAATGGGCCCAAAATCTCATTGAAGCAACTGGGAATGATGCTCGGGATCCAGATGATAGAAGAAAAATGAGGTCCCAGTATCAAAATGAAAATGTTGCACTCTCTCACACAGCTTCGCTACCTGCGGAGTGGTGCAACAAACTTCCATAGAGGTGTTACTTGATGATAGCGAATGATCCACAACTTGGCCCACTGATGAACAAAATGGATCATTTCATTTCTCCTCTAGAAAGAAGAGACAAAAGCAACATTCAACAAATCAGAAGAAGATGGAAAGGTTCACATGCACAGTCCCAGGATGTTGATGCACAAAAGAACGATGATTCTCCATGGCTACTCCATAGAGTTGCAAATTGCAACAATTTTTTCAGAAGTTTTTGCTCAAAGAGACTCAAAATTTTCTCTTAAGCAGTATAACTTGTTTCCTGATTCTTGCTTATTTTGAGGGGGGGGGGGGGGGGGGGGTTCCCATGAGGTTTTTCCCATTTTACTTATTTTATTAAGCAGTTTATTGTGTCATTTATATTGTATGGGTGACTTTTGTCCTAATTGCCAAGTCCCAAGTTGTCCAAAGTTAGGATTAAGGAGGGGTGTTGGGATTATTGAATCCTCCTTTAACCAACTTAGTATATTTGTCATTATTTACTATATTAGGAGTTCATTTATCACCTTACTAGATTTTTGGTGCCACCATGATATTGGTGCCATTTGTGCCACCGGTGCCATTGGTGCCATTTGTGCTACTAGTGCCACTGGTGCCATTGGTGCCACCTGTGCCAATACCAACAGTTTAGGAGTTTACTCTGAATGACACCAACAACCTCCATCAGTCGGTCATGGTTGGCAAACAGTTATGTTGATTCAACCTCCAGTTACAATCAGTTAGATCACTTTCGGTTAGTCTAGTTCCAATTTTGCATGATTTAAGGGAGAGTGGCGCCTTTGTCCACCTACCCCATTAGTTGACTTATTGTAGATTGATTTAAACATCAAGAGTTAGACTAGTGAGTCCCATGTAGTGATTTAGACACACTGAGTTAGTTAATCAGTCAGGTTTAGTTGGTAGATTTGAATATTATCCACATGATTCAAATTCTACTTATTGTCACATCATTGTATTACTAATTAATGAACAAAGATTAAGATTGTGATTAACTGATCAATACTTGTACGTTTTATCATATAATTGTGGCATGAGTTTTATTGTTCAATGTACATTTTCTTTGTTAATTCAACTACATAATTTCCCTTCACAATTGCTCTCATTTTCCTATAGATCAATGGTTCAATAATCTAATAGAGACACATAATATATGCATTTAAATATTTGATAATTCATCAAGTACATCAATTTGTAGAAGACACCAATCTTCGTGGTTCTTAGCACCAATTGTGGGATGAGGAATCCAATCCTCCATGTAAGACCTAGCTTTCTAAAATAATCCAATATGTCATGAGGAATCTAACCCTCAATGCAAGACCCAACTTGCAAACAAGACCTAGCTTGTCCAGTGAAGATACTAGCCTCCATTAAATGACATTAGTTATGACTGATGCAAATTTTTTCCTTTAGAGTTCCTTCAGTTATGCTTGAACAAAACATTATATTTTGCAACTACTCCTTCTTACTATGCACCACAATCTATCACACTCTTTAATACCGCTTGGTCCAATATGCGATTCTTTATGTACATTCCACTTCATCAAATGATACACATTGTATACTACAACTAACAGTTATTCAATTTTCTCTTTTCTCTCCATTATGCCATCTTTGTTATCGCATCACGTCATCTTCACAAGTGAGCATATCCTATATCAATGAGCTAATACTTGTCCTTAACTAACTTCCTCAATTCCTCCTTCGCAATCTCATATTCTTACATTGCCTTTTCTCACACACAGTATTACTCCACACACTTTAGATATGCTTAAATATTCATTTATTTATATTGGATTTGATATCAAGTTTCTTTTTCTTGAAGCATGGTTTTATTAAGTGGACCACCCCTAGGGAATTATCCTTGTCAGAGACACCCCATCTTTCTTTCTTCATGGACAAGTGTGCCCATAACAACTAACTTGAGCTAACCAAAGCTTCATTATTTACTTTCATCTGCATGGTCATCTCGATCTTTTGTTGGCATGCTACCTTTTGTTTGCGCAATGTTATTTATATTATTGTTTAAATATTTTGCTTTTTCCTTGAAACAATTTTTAGTCGATTTGATCTCCTTTCATTGATTGCTCCGTCCTTTCATTAGTATTGCACATTTCGATATTGCAAACTTCAAGAATCCTCATACTTCGTCATTTTATGCCACTATGAACTTCAGTATTCCACCAACTTGTGCATTACTTACTTCGACATTTCATAAACTACGAACTTACTTATTGCAAAATTTTACATTTCAATGACTTTGGCATTTCGATATAGCACACTTCAATAGGATACAAACTTAGTTATTGTAAACTTCGACATTTCACCAATTTACGTATTTTATCAACTTGTTCATTTCAATATTTTACCAACTACACACTTCAAAATTTCATAGGATTCACTTGCTTTGTCAGCTTGACTACAATATTTTTGTAAGTACTTGACATTTGCATGCCTATGTACACATATGCATCCTTTACTACTTTTATTGTGGTCTTTCAACATACTAGCTATCTGTTGCGTATTTCAACATCTTACTTCCTTGTGTACACATTGACATCATTTGCTTGTTTTCTAACTACACATTTCAACAATTATATGATTGTTCTTGATGTCACATTGTTGTTGACATCAATGACAATCTTATTCTATATACTTCTTCAAACTAGCTTCAATCTTCACATGTATTTCAATTCTATTTACTTCTTCAAACTGGCTTCAATCTTCGCATGCATTATGATTCTAAATACTTCTTCAAGCTGACTTCAAGCTTAACATGCATTAAAATCCTATTTGACATCAATGAAGCACACTAGGTGCATTCCAAACCTATTTGACATCAGTGACAACACTAGATCCAACATGAAATATTTGGAGGAAACTAGAATTTGTGGGAAATTAATTAAGATCATAATTGGAATAATTTTTTTTGAAGATTTTCCTGGAAACATTTATTAAAACAAAGTTACTACTACAAATAAGAAGTGGGAGCTTTAGCAACATATGGCATGTTTCTTGTGCTCCTATGTATATGTCTACAATTGTTTCTGCAAATAATTTTGTATGTGCACATATGGAAGGATCTTCATAGTCGACAATGTTGGAGATTCTTGTTAACATATCTTAATAACTTTTTGATCATCTTTAAGCTTTTGAACCATATTTTGCAATGTATTTAAGAACTACATGATGTGAAACAACTAGTTGGAAATCATCATTAGCACGCCACATTGAAAGAAGTGGTACCTTTTGGGCATTTAACCTGTCATTGTTACATGCAAGTTCATATTTATTTTGTCCTCTATCATTGATAAATAATTTTGATTGACCTTTAAGATCCAATAAGGCATTATAGTGACATGTGTAAGAGGAACCTTTATTCTATAAGCATGGATTGGTACTGCATCTTCTATGTCGATGAAATCGATTAGCTAATTGTATGTAGTCATTAAGGGGATTTGTACTAAACATTTTAGCGATGTCTGATAAGAAAGGTTCTTCATGTAGAGGTCAGTGAATAGATATAGTCATGCGGTTGATATCATGAGGATTCCATGCCATCACATAGCTATTAAAGTATATTTTGCAATATTAACTCTTGCTTCATCCTTCCAATCCAACTTTTCCATGTAAGTTGCACCTTCTAACCATAAGAACCCATGGATATGTGTTGATTCCCTATGTTTCCACTCAAACCTATGAAAGTTAACCTATAGTGAAGATATAAAGATAAAATGAATATGAAAGTATTATATTAAAGTATTACATCATAAGATAGAGTAAAAATATATATAAATATATCAGTATTCATTATCATGGAGGTATTTTGCAATAACTTCATGAAATAAAATATTGAATCGCCGATGCAATTCATTGCAGCAAAGTGTGGACATTTGATAACATTATAATCCTCCATCAATGTTTATTTTGTATAGAAATAGGTGTAGAATTAGTCATAAGCTTATGCAAGTCTAGCCACTTAGTGATAGTTGCACTTAGTGTAAAGAACAAAGTTGGGAAACCGAGTTGGGTTATCATGTCAGTAATCTTCTATAACACATGTTCCAATATGTCTTTGTGCCTTGAAGATGTGCACCAAAACACATTAATTGTTCAACTAATTTGTTGTCTAGGAAATCATTGAGTTCCATACTCAAATACTCTATTATAGTAGTTATTCCATCTTCAATATATATATACTTTAAATACATCAATTGTTCCTTGGATTTGATGTCTCATAATCATGTAGTATACAAAAGAGTAAACCTTAGATGTTTGCCAAATATTTGATCACAATACTTAAGTAGGTGCAATGCATATTCATGTAGGCGAACATCACCAAGCGTGGTTTGCATCCAATCAATAATAAATGTGAGAAATAATGTTGGAAAATCCATGTCAAACAAACATTCAATGTTGTATTCATTTACTTGTGACAACCCTATTTTTGGCCATTCAATTTGTATATTTGATAAAGAAGATTCATTTTGAACAAAAGTTCATATTTCTTTCAGTTATCATTGTGCATATGACATTCTAACTGTAAAGGAGGAAGGGTGAGATTCCAATTGATGAATTCCAAATCCATTAATCTCTACACCATTTTATTTTGAGTCAGAGATGCCAAAATTGATATAACACAATCTATTAGACACATTTGTGTGTTAATCTCAAAGGCATACAACTAATTCTAGATGAATTTCAACATCTTAGTAATATCTATCCATTTGAATTTTGTAATGCAATTCATTCATGACACATGATATACTAACAATACAATCATAGTATTTGGATTAAGAGCATTTTCTCTTAACAATTAAAATATCCAAATCTTGTATCCAATGATGAAGACTTTTAGCAATTGAATTGATATATTGTGGGGAGATAATTGTGTGACCACTATATTTATATTCCCCCCCATGAGCATGTGTGACCTTTAGTATTGGATTCACTCATGTTTTTAATATTTCTTCAAATTGTGTCAACACTAACAAAATATGAGGTTGTTCATCGGGATTCATGTTGTCCCATCAAGAAAAACTATGGGAGCCATGTTCTCATTTCCATCTATGGAAAATAATTCTGTCAATTCCTTTACTAACATTGATTCCAGGGTATGATTCATGACATACGTGACACGTTTGCATCATTTATAGCTTATCAATTTGTCCACGAAACCTTTTATGAAAATGAGTGATTTTCTTAAAAATCTCGTATATATATTATTTGATATATGTTTATTAAAACCATGTTCTCTACAATTTATATTGTAATTGAATGTTCAACAATATGGTGCTAAGGGGCTGAACTTTTTTGCATACCATTGTCAATATGCATCTCCATAACATGGTTGCATTGAACATCATTGTCACGAACAAGTCTTATATGGACATCATCATTAGAGGAAGGTTGTACTTTGCTTTTAATTGGATTGCTGAGATAGATATGATTTTGAACTTTTGATGGTTGTTGAGACTCGATGTTAGTATCCTAAAAGTTGAATGTGTCCATGTCAGAAATAAATTATACTTTAAATTGCAACATTACACTAGCATATATTAGTTTGATTTGATCGGAGTATAATACTTAGTTTTAGATTAGTTCAACAAAACCTTAGTTGTTCCAAGAGAAATAGTTCTTTGGCCATTCATACTACCTCTACTAATCATGATCTAGGTTTGAAATATGTGTTCTTCATTTATTGGTATTGCATTATTTTCCTCTTCAACTGAGTCATATGTAGTAAAGTTGGCTTTGGTTTCCTGAAAAAAATAATATACATATAGTCGATAGATTTGATGCAATAGATAAAAATATTATATACATGAAAATTTTCATTTTTATGATGAGTTATGAAAAAATGGAGAATTCTATTTGTACGATGATTTATGGATAAATATTGTACATTTATTACTTAGATAAAACCTTTGTTGTTGTTGGGGAACCTATCCACATTGAACAATATCATAGAAAAGAAAGAATACATAAGTAAATATTCCAAGAAGATGGGTGGTGTCTAACGGCACCATTACATCACTTAAGAACAACACATTGTGATTAGAACATGAGAATGCATTATCTCATAAGAGGTCACCATCATATGTCGATTTCAACATATCAATACAACCCATAATGTCATTCATTTGTAGTCTCCATATCTAATAAACTCCCTTGAAGTGAGGATGATCTAGTCCACAAATAGGTGTCAATGGTTCTAACCATTTCCACGAAATCCACAATTTCCCATAGATTAGTTGGTTGTTATACTTGAGTCAATCATGACCTTGTATACCATCCAATCGATTGATCATTCAACAACTCATTTGAGCCTCTATTCGATTTCTCTACAAATCAATTGTTGTCTTTTGATTGATTGTCTCCTAAAGATCCAAACATATGATGAACCTACATAACCTTTGGTTCCAACACCCCCCATCAACACAACACTCCAGAGATTTAATAAGTGGAAATATCTTCTCTTAATACCCCATCCCTCCATAATTGCAGCTGCCTAAAGTCCAAGCATAGCTCAAAGTTTCACAAACTTAGATTCTGGTAGAGGCTCCGTAAAGATATCAACAATATGATCATTTGTCATGCAATAAATAAGAGATACAACATTGTTTTGTACCAATTGTCTCAAATAGTGGACATGAAGCTCAACATGCTTCATTTTGCTGTGAGAAACAAGATTATCATCAATCTGTATTGTACTTTGATTATAACAATGGATAATAGTCGAGGCCCAAATAGGGAAACCAAGCTCTTCTAAAATCTGACAGTTCCAAACTGTTTATGTACCTGCATTGACAACTCCACGATATTCCACTTATGCAGTTGAAATAGAGACTACATTACGTTTCTTACACAACCAGACAAAAGGTCCATGACTAAGTCGAAACACATAACTAGAAGTGGACTTCCGTTCGTCAATGTCACCTCCACAATTAGAATCAATAAACTCGACCAACGTTATGACCTACGACAATATTTAATTCCATACTAATAAGTTCATTTAATATAGTGAACAATTCTCTTTGTAGGTTTCTAGTGGATTTCTCAAGGATCCTGCAAGAACTAAGAAACCACACTAATAACAAAGGAGAGACAAGGTCAATCATGAATTAAGTAAATCAAGATAATGACCAACTATTGCTAAAGAGTGGCGTCGACTTGAGGAGAGTCACAATCCTAAGACAATTTAATTCCCTATTGATAAGGTGTAGCACAAGACTTATAGTCATCCATGTTGAATCATTTCAAAAGATCTAAAGAATATTTTGGTTGAGAAATAAAGTTAACGTCATCCATTTGCACACTTTGAATGCCAAAAAGAAATGTAACATACCAAGATCAATCATTTCAAAGGTATCTACAAGTTGTTTCTTCAAACCCAAAAACGGATTGACATTATTCCCTATTATGAATAAATCATCAGCGTACAATGCCCTCATCAAATTATCATCATGAACATGTAATACATAAATATTGTGATCAGTTTCACAACATATGGAGCAAAGACTGAGAAATAAATAATGAATCTTATATAACAAGCATGGGGTTCTTGTTTCAAACCATACAATGACTTCTTTAGTCAACAAACAAGACCAAAATATTTCATAAACCCAGGAGGTTGTTCCATATAAATTTATTCAGACAATTCTCCATGAAGAAAGGAACTTTTAACATCCTTTCAATGAAGTTCCCATCCCAAACAAGTATCAAGGGATATAATCAGTCAAACAAAGTTCATCTTTGCAACACAAGTAAAGGTTTCAGTGTAGTCATTGCCTTCTTTCCCAGAGAATCCCTTGGCTATGAGTCGAGCCTTATGACATTCAATAACATCATTAGAAGTAAACTTGGTCTTGTAGACCCATCGACACTTCACAACATTCTTTCCTTGCGATCGGCAAACCAACAACCTTAGCATTTTCCCATTCATGCACTCCCTGGGCATCAACATAAGTGGAAGGATCAAAAGTTTCAAGAACACATGCCATTGGTGGAACACTACTATGTTGTTTATGGTTGTGGGTCTGTCAATCAATACTAGTATCTCCAGCATCAAGTCTAGAAACTTCAACCGTCTTAGCAGCCCACCGTGGTAGACGAGTTGATGGTGATTCAAGTCATTGATTGTTAGTTGAATGAATAAATGTGTTGAAATTCTCAGTCAATGTATATCAACTACCAATTGAATTAGGAGTAGAGTTCAACTATATAGTCGAAAATTCAAAGAAGGGTACAATCGATCCATATTCTTCAAAAATTTCAAACAAATCGTTGTGCAATATACCAGCAGAGGAGTTCAATAGATTAGTACCTAAAATATTCTCATCAAAGATCACATTTCTACTCAAAATTATATGTGGATTGATTGGATCAAATAGTCTATAGGCTTTCGATTCATTAGAATATCCCATCATGATGAAAGCATGACTCTTTGCATCCAATTTCTTCTTATATATATCATTGATATGCGCCTAAGCAACACATCCAAAGGTTTCGAGGTGTTTGACAATTTTCTTCCTCTCCACTTCTTGATTGGATTCATTTCACTGATAGCTCTAGTCAGGACAAGGTTCATGAGATAATTTGAATATTAAACAACTTCTGCCCAAAAATTGGTCAGAATATGTTTGGTTTGTAGTAGACACAAAGCCATTTCTACAAAAGTCTAATTATTCCTCTCTATGACGCCATTTTGGTGAGGGGTGTGAGGGACATATCTCCGCCAAGAAATGCCATTTTGCAAGAGATATTATTCAAACTGTCGACTCACATATTCTCCACCATTGTCTGATCTCAAGCATTTGATAGGTCGGTCGCATTGCTTCTCACCCAATGGCCAAAATTCCTTAAATATTTCAAAGACGTGACTCTTATTTTTCAAGAAATATACCCATGTAAATAAAGATAAATTGTCAACAAAGGTTAAAATATACTTTGCAGCTACTAATGAAGTTTTGTTCATCCAACATAGATCACTGTGAACAAGTTCCAGTTAATCATTTGCTCACCAAGATTTCCCAGAATCAAAGGGTTCTTGATAATCCTTTCCAAGAACACATCCTTTACAAACTACATCTGGTGGAACAATCTTTGGGAGACTAGTAACCATTTTATTTTTTATAATCGTCTTGAAATTTTTTATGTTCAAATATTCAAGTCACACATGCCAAATTAAACTTCTGCCATCAGTTTGAGCAATGTGTGTAGTCGGTCTAGTAGATCGAAATCATTCATGGGGGAGTCACATAATTTGTAAATTCCATATTTGGGATCTAAATATCCTAAAGAAATAGCCATCCATGAAGCCTTATATCCTTTACAATAAATATATATGATCGAAACTCAACAATCTTCTTAGTCTGTGTAAGTTGTGCAACCAACAACAAGTTTTTGCTCAATCTATGTACCTAATAGGAATTAGAGATTCAACCATGACTGCATTCAACATTGCCACTTGTAGAAATTATGAGGGAATAATGATCAACTAAAAAAATATTTTATCATGTAAATCCACTTAAAGAAGAGAGTAGAGAAGCATCCTTATCCATGTGGTGAGTGCAATTAGTATCAACTATCCATTCAATATGAGTGGAGTGAGCATGTAATGTTTGGGAAGTGATAACAAAAAAGGTAAAGTTTTCTATAGGTTAGTTGATCAAATGACCAGTTGATGCACCTTATTCAACATTCTTGACCTTTTCTTACAAGTCCCTTGTCTTCTTCGAACAAGTTTTCTTCACATTTCCTACTTTTCCATAGTAATGTGGGGTTTTCTTCTTTCAATTCTTCTTTGTTGATGTTGACTCGTCGATATTCCCTTTAGTAGGTTGTTCGAGACACTATGGTCAATGATCTGTTCAACCAAATTCTTTATACTTTTTCTTCACCTTGCCTTTGAGCAAGTGAGCCTGGTGTTTGCTACCAATTTTCCCTTCATCAATAAATTTGTGTTGATCCTCAATCAATATATCACAAAATATATCAAAGGTGAAATACTTACCATCTTGTTCATGTGATATCTAATTAGCATGAAACAAAGAACATAATATATCATAAGGTGTCCTTAGATTCTTCAGGACCACTTCAATAAGTTGTCCATCTTTCTTCGGAAAACTCTGACCACATTTTCCCAATTTCCACTGTATCTCCTTGATGCGAGCCAAATAGTCCTCCATCCTTTCAGAGGAATGCGGTTCCAAATATATCAACTCTTTCTCTATCTGCATTACTTGACTTGCACTAACCTTG
The DNA here is from genome assembly GCA_001517045.1 of Pseudotsuga menziesii. Taxonomy (NCBI): domain Eukaryota; kingdom Viridiplantae; phylum Streptophyta; class Pinopsida; order Pinales; family Pinaceae; genus Pseudotsuga; species Pseudotsuga menziesii. The sequence continues at coordinate 411,240 of LPNX010776459.1, forward strand.
TCGAAAAGTGACTTAAATTACTCCATACAACACGAGGACAGTCAATCCCACTTGTATGAAAGTGAATCCCCTTTGAAATGTAGGTCATAATGACCCTAGTAGATTCACTATAAAGATCTATATACTTAGCATGGGGAATTGATAAGGATATCTAAAGATGAGATGCTAGAAAATATACTGCAACTAGTTACATAAGAGGAAAATTTCTTTCTTAATAACTACATCAAATAAAAAGAGGTGTTTTTAGTGATCAAGAGTCTTGGGCTAGATAAAGCCCCAGTGTCGGATGATTTCACTATTAATTTTTACCAAGCATGTTGGCACATCATTAAAAATATATATATGTAAAATGCTTAATTGGACCAAAGGAAAATATATAATTGGTGGTTCTAATAATTCCTCCTTTCGGTCTTAATTTCCTAAAGAAACAAAGTCTACTTCATTTGCTAGGTTTTGACCAATTTCCGTATGTAATTCATCTTATAATATTTTAACAAAAATCTTGGCAAATCGGATGAAGACCTTTCTTCCTAAGCTTATCTTTGAAGGACATGGAGGGTTTGTTGAAAACCATCATATTATGGACAACATTTTTCTAGTTCAAGAGGTTATACACTCAAGCATTACGTGAAAGGAAAGAGGCATGGAAATCAAATTGGATACGAAAAATGCGTTTGATCATGTCCAACACAATTTTTTATTTGCATCCCTAGAAGTTTTGGATTCACTCCAACCTTTATAAAATGGATAAAACCTTATATCTCTCGTCTCTGGATTGATCCTTTAGTGAATGGTAAACCGATTGAGTTTTTTCAGGCCTCTAGAGGACTTAGGCAGGGTTGTCCTCTTTCCCCATTTTTGTACATTCCAATGCTTGAGACTCTTGGAATAAATTTGGTAAATGTATGAGAATATGGAAATCTAAGAGGAATAACTATAACTCATGGAATTTAGGTAGTTAATAGTGCTTAGTACGGTGATGACACCGTTCTTCTGCAGGTTCTTTGGAAACAAATGTTGTCAGATATAAAGAAATATTGAACTTATTCAGAGATTCCTAAGGAGGTAAAATTAACAATGAGAAAAAGTATAATGTATGGTTGGAATCTTCCCTCTTCTCTTCTTCATAAAATATCTCATATTCTGGACTTTTCTTGCACTTCAAACATGACTTCCTTCAAATATCTCATCATCCCCATTGTGTCTAAAAGAGCCAACCATGTTGAATGGGGAAAAATTACACAAAAAATAAAGGAAAATTTTCAAATGTGGGGAATGAGATGGCTCAATCTAGATAGAAAAATTATATTGATCAAGTGAGTCTTATCCTCTCTTCCTTTATTTCAATGTACCTTTGCTTTTACTCTTAGTGTGTTGTGGAAAATTTTAACACATCCCTCGGAATATTTTTTTGGCAACAAGGGAAATCAAAAAATAAAAAATTTCATCTGATAGAATGGGACATTGCCAAAGCCCCTAGAGGAAATGGAGGATTATGTATATGAGAACTAAAGCTAATGAACTTGGCCATGGTAGCTAAACTTCTATGGAGATTGCTCACTGGTTAAAAGTTTGCCAAAATTATATTTATCAAGTGAGTCTTATCCTCTCTTCCTTTATTTCAATGTACCTCTTTGTTGGCTCCGATTGGTGTTGTGGAAAATTTTAGCAGTTCCCTCATAAAATTTCTATAGAAAGGAGGGAAATCAAAAAGTAAAAAATTTCATCTGATAAAATGGGACATTGTTAAAGCCTCCTTAGGAAATGGAGGATTATGTATATGAAAACTGAAGCTAATGAACTTGGCCATGGAGCTAAACTTCTATGGAGATTGGTCACTAGTAAAAAGGTTTGGTGGAAATAAATTCTCTGAAAAAATGTTTTCATAAGCCCATGTTAAGATGTGTTGAAACTTGTAAATGGGAGGGAAATGGATAAGAAATATGGAAGTTATGTAAACGAGTAGGATTTGTTATACAAGAAGGAATTTATTGGATACCTCGAAATGGAAAAAAGAAAATTTGTGGCAAGATAGTATTTTCGGCAAGTCTCCTTTTGCTCAAGTTGAAATATTAACTAAAATTCAAAATTGGTTGAGAGAGAAAGGGGTTCACACTCTTTTTTATTTGTCTGAGTGGGATGGGTAAGGGAATTGGAAAAAATGGAAAAGTTTCTATATCCCTTCATACATTTTGGGAGATTTTTATTTCTTTCTCCATTCTCTTCACGGGCGCGCATGCATAATTTTGGCTTGCACATATGGCAGAGGATGGGGAAAGCGTGGTTTTTATACTATTAAAGAGGGATACAAATGCTTGCATTCTAGTTTTCCTCACCATCCTTTTTCTTGTCTATGTTCAAAAGTCTAGAATCGGGATGGATTGCCAAAGGTAATGTCTTCCATTGAGTTCTTTTATATGGAAAAATCCTCACCTCTGGAAATATTTGTAAAAGACAAATTCAAGGTTGGTCAAGATGTGTCTTATGTAAAGCTCAGGAAGAATCCATTGATCATCTTTTTTTTCAGATGTGATTATATAAAACATGTTTGGAAGTATATTTTAAATGGATTTAACATCGAATTTTGGATGCCAGAAAACTAGAGTGACTACTTTCTCAATTGGCATAAGGTTTACTTTGGTTCACTAGAAAGTAAACCTATCTTCTCTAGAAGATGGACTGTTATCCCAAAGTATGTTTTTTGGAAAGTATTGAGCGCAAGGAATAAATAAATTTTTTAAAATAAGGCTGCTTCTGCTTTTACAACTTCAGTTCGAGCTAAGGCCTTACTCAATGAAGAAATTCAAATAAGATGTTAACAAAGACAATTCAATGAAATATTAAGTGCTGATGAAAAATTATGGGCTCAAGACGTTATTCCAAGAATTCTCAGTGCAACTCATATCAAAACAAATCTAAGTGGTTCCCATTCTTGGCATTTCGAAATAAAGCAAGATGAATTTCAAAAATGATTATTAGAAGTTCTGAGTCATTTTCTATTTTTGTTGGATCTTTGAAAGGAAACCCTAGCAATGTAGGTGCAGGGGGAATCCTTTTAGATATCGGAAGGCATACAATCTTAACCTTTGAATGGGTCCTTAGAGTGGCTACAAACAACCAAGATGAATGCTACACCCTGGAGCAAGGGCTCATTAATGTTGTTTTTAAGGGAATTCAATTTGTGGTTATTATTGGAGATTCATTATTAATTATCTCTCAAACCAAAATTAAGAAGGACCTTGAATATCAGATTACCAATAAACTGAAAAAAAAATCAATATGATCCTCCTCGATGTTCTTGAATATCTTATTTCATGTCAAGAGTGAAAATAACAGGCGGGCTAATCATTTTGCAAAATTAGCCTCTTCTCATTCTACTAAAAGTTGATCTTTAGTGGGGGTTGACATGTCCGTCACTGCTAAATTCCATAAGCATCAACATTTCTTCTCGCATCATAGGGTTTATCTCCTTACTATGAAGATAGAAAGGGATAGAACTCAGGATATAAGTCATGGATTATCTCCTATCAATGTTTCCATATGTTATATGGCTATTAATGTGAGGTGTCCTCTCCCTTGTTCGAATGATTTCATGTATATGCTATAAATTCCCCCCTTAAGGTTCATTGTTTGTTGTTTTTTTGGGAGAATAAAGAGACAGATCAGGGCTCGATGTTTTTTTGTTATTGTGTTCTCGGACTTAGACAACAAAGAAAAAGAGGATGATATAGTTTATCAACTAATTACTTCTCTAATGCACATTACTATTTTAGAGGAGAGAAATAACAACAATGAAGACAACTAGGACACTAAGGGTTCTCAGAATATGGACAGTGAGGAAACATAGGAAGAAAATTGAGATAATCATGATGATGACGCTGAGGATACTCTGGGAGATAACCAGGATGACGTTGTTGTGGGCCTTGATGTTGATGCTAAAAACACTATTGTGGACAGTAGACTTGTGAGTAATATCAAGTCAATAAATCTTGTGAGTAATATCAAGTTGAGTCTTGTGAGTAATATCAAGATAGTAAACTTGTGAGTAATATCAAGTCAATAAAGCTTGTGAGTAATATCATGTCGATTCTTGTGAGTAATATCAAGACAACAGACTTGTGAGTAATATCAAGTTCTACAAATATCCTCATGTTGTGAGGTGGTCTACTTTACTATTTAAAGTAGATATATTATGTGATGTATGGCTAGTCATGGTCAACAGGTGATACAAGTCTCCTTTAGGGATTAGTTACCCCTAGAGTGATTTACTTTAGCATGTGACTATATGACTCGGGGTAATACATATGATCATAGGTTCAGAAACAATCTTATGAGTATGATATGATATAGAATGTATGAAAACACATATGGACGATGCATAGATATTTAATATAAGCACAAAGATGGAGAGGGAATTCGAACTGCCCATGTTCCCACCAAGTGAACTCAAATTGATTAGATATCATTCGAGTATTAGTTACGGTAAACAAAGTTCAGTTAATTAAGGAATCAACTCCTTAATTCATGCAAGTGATTGTTGGAAATAAACACTAATGGAGAAGCACTAGTTCTGTTCAATTACATTCAGTTGCATGCAGTTCCATTCAGTTTAGTTCAGTTACACTTAGTTGTATGCAGTTACTCTCAGTTCAATTCAGTTGCATGTAGTTCCATTTAGTTCATCTTAGTACACTCAGTTAACAACTCAATTAGAGTTATTTAATTAATGGAAGGCACATATCTTCTTGTGGGAGATAATTATGGAGTGCCAGCGTGGCACCAGATCAATGGGGGGCGCATGATTGAATATGGATCAATGTTTTAATTGTTTACAAATTACTGATGTATGCAATTATTCTATTTTTATTGTAAAACCTAATTTGACTTGTTATTAAAGTGGTTTGCACTTGGTAAGTTAGATACAGTGTTCTATTCGATCTCCACTCTCTAGTGCTCTTGGTGAAAGCAATATGCTATTGTGTTGCAATCATTCTCTGCTACTTATCTATCATACTCTAAGATCGTTTTCTAGGTTTTTCATCCTCCAAATCAGTGGAGGGTTTTCCCAGGGTATATCCTGTGTTTTATAGTTTGATTTACATCTTTGTATTATTAATGAGATTTATATGCATTGTTATTGTCGATTAAAGTTTTAAAGTTCAATTATCTTCATATTTTTCTCAATCACTGACATGGTATCAGAGGATGGGCATGCAAGAGCTTAGTTTGGACTGGCAACTAAAGCCTACATGATCTTGAGAAGTATTGAGCAAAGTGCTTGGAGCCATGGCATCGATCTCCATCCAACTGGAAGACTGACTTGAAGATACTTCCAAATTGAATGCAAGAGTGTGAAGCATTCTTGAGGAGCATGATCTAGATGTCTACTTGACCTCAGTGAGCGAGGACTCTTCATGCAGGGCGAATTAAAGAGCAAGTCAATATGCACCATTTCCATCACTTTTCACAAGACAAATTTCGTGGAGACGTTCTGATCAATCCGTGAGGAATCAAGAAAAATGGTTGAAAACCCACTTTTGAAATGGGATGATTTAGCTTATGAAAGGAAACATTTCAAAAAATTTGCAACTATTTGAGAGATACGTTCAGGTATTTGAAGATGAAATTCTCAAAATTTGTGTTATGGTTGTTTTCCCAAAGTGGACTAATTGATGGAACAACCCCAAGAGCTGTAAGTTGGATATTATCATTATTCAATTGATATTGTGTATAATGAGAGCCTCATAGAGTTGAGATCTCATCCAAAGAAGAGGATGATTGTTGGAAGAAGTTTTCTTTGAAGAATAACATTCGCTCTGGATTGCATGGGATCCAGTTTCTCCATGCACAGATTCACTACCTCTTGCATGCTCTCAAATTTGCAAAGAGATCAAGACCGAGGGATTACAGTAATCTCCGCAAGGAAGCAGAGATCAAGAGGGAGCATATAAAACAATAAAAAGATAAGTACCCAAATTTTTATTATATGCTATTTAGATCTATATGCTTTTGAATGTTTTAATTATGGTCATACAGAGCATGCATGATTATTTTATAAAATGTGAATGTAGAGGATGCATGATTGTTCATAAGATATGAATATAAAGCATGAATGATTATTTTTTTAAACATAAATATAGAGGATGCATGATTGTTTCATAAATATATGAATATAGAGTTGCATGCTTGTTTCCTAAAAATATGAATATAGAGTTGCACGATTGATTCATGAGATATGAATGTCGAACATGATAGATTCATGAGATATGAATGTTGGGATGCATGATTTTTTTATTATCATATGCTTTTATAAAATCAGATTTTGATTTATTACAATCTGTATTCATGGACTTGGAATTGTGTTTAGCATATACATTGTTTTCCTATATTTATTGGAATGTTATCAATCTCATGAGTCCAAATTTTGAGAGATGATATAGGACTGATATAAGACTTATGCAAGACTGATATAAGGCTACAGAAATCATTAATCAGACATGAGATTTAGGGCAACATGATTGTTTCAAAATCTGTGAACATAAGACTACATGCTTACCTCATGTGATATGAACATGGGGCTGTATATTTCTTTCATAAAATTAATTTTTGGACTGATATAGGACTGCATATCAGTAAATAATATTATAATGGGTTACGATAAATCAGTTGGTCAATATATGTACATAACTAGGTAAATCTTTATCAATATATTGAGAGTATTTCATGTGAATAAAATTCATGAATATGAAATGGTTCTAACCATTAGAATAATTTGTATTGTAGAGAAAATTAATATGCCTTTACATTCAAGTAAAGAAGGACATGAATGTGGATTCATTCTGATGGTTGATCTTGAAAGAGAAAAGTTTGGGAGGTTCCTATGTCTCTTGGGAAGCAGACAAAATAGATGGCTTAATTATATTGTGATAGATGTGAAGAATCCTGAAGTTATTCTATCTTATTTAAATTCATGTGTCAAATAAGAGCTCCATATATAGATGAGCATATATGGAGGACCCAGATTATGATTCTCACATTTACATGGTGAGAGGGAGCTACTAGTCTCGCTAGCTACTGAAGAACTAGTGTAACTAGTTGATGTACCTCTTGTAAAAAGGAGATATACATGATGCTCATATTCAAAAGGAAGATGAGAAATGTATGTAGGAATCTTGTTATGATTCTTATGATTAGTGGTGTGGTAGTCACCAGACAAATATTTTCCTCAGTTAAGGAAAATATGTAGTAAAAGAGCCTGAAGAGTTTCAGGATGATGGACTACAAATCCATGGCCACACATATGAAGGTAAATATGAAATTTCATAATTCTTATTTCATATTTCAAGGATTTCAAGTTAGTTGAAGATGTATTTGGTTAGTCACAGGTCCCATAATCTATTATGTGCTTTGTAGTTTGTAAATAGACACGTACAAAGCATGTGTTGTGGTACCTACTTGGTACAAGTGTATGTGGACTCAGATATATCTTGGTCAGCGAAATAGAGTTTCAAAGATATATGAAATCTGAACATAATGATCAAGGAAGATCACATGTGTTGATCTAGATAGAGAATGTTGAAAAGCAGTAAATATTTTGATGGTTCGAGTCAGTTATATTCGAGACATGGTACATATCCATAGATGAGCAACATTGTCGGTATTCTTACTAATCCTATGTCTGGTACAAGCTTGGTATATTACATAAGAACTCCTCTAGTTGAAGAGGGAGTATTGATGTGTCTTCATAGGCAGCAGTAGATAAAGTCCCCACTAGTTAGTCATCGTACATGAATTAGGCAGCCAAGGGTTGTGATAGCTCATGGAGAGAATCCACATGAGCAGAGACATGGTCAAAAGTCTCAGAGACTATTTATAGTCATGACTATTAGAACCTCTCGGAGAGGTAGTTGGGGTGTGCAAATATAAAGAGAAGGATCACTAAGAAAGTGATCATGACTTGAAGAATACCATAGGGAATGACATGCTCACAAAGAAATTCTCCGGATAGCAGAAGATTCAAGACGTCAAGAAAATTTGTTGAAGAGTGAAAGAAAAGACAAGTCTTTCTTTCTGCATGTTATTACACATTTGTTGTGTAATGTTGTATGTGATGGATTTAAAAATCCATGGTTTCTAGTTTAGAGAAACTTTATTCTGGATTGGATCCAGATGATGCTACTTTGTCAAGTAGCTTATTGGTCTTTGATCAGACCCGTTGTATTTTATGCTTACTGCTAAGCATATGTTTGAGTACCTTTGAGGTACATTATAATAGGCTCTTTATTGTATTTGATACATGGAAGACCTGTTATTTGATTGTGATATCCAACTATTGTTGTAGCCTGAGATAAGCAATATAAATTGAGGCTAGTACTTCAGAAGTTAAGTGTATTGCGACTAGTAATACAAAAGCAATATGTATTTCTGAGAGTACTACAGAAGCAAAATGTGTTTTGCGGATAGTTCTACATACCGAGGAGTAGTGTATCTTGGGCATCTACCTACTAGGGTGAAAGACTTGAGCATACAATTATTAGGTGTTAATAGTCAAGCTTTCTCGAAAACCATATTTGTGTTTTATGATAAAACACATTCGATGTGAAGTTTTACTTCATTGAAGTCATGGTAATGAGTTCCAGTACATAGGTATTGGTGAGCATATTGCAAATTTGTGACACGCCTCTATTTGTGACGAAGTTTAAACACTTACGAGATAAGCTTGGTATGGCAGAGAATGTCTCATTTACTAAGAGGGAGTGTTGAGATTACAACATCAGGAGTCATTCTCCAATCTTGTGAGTAATATCAAGACAATAGCATTGTGAGTAATATCAAGTCCTACAAATATCCTCATATGATTGAGGTGGTGATGTTGTAAAGCTTGTGAGTAATATCAAGCCAAGTCTTGTGAGTAATACCAAGACAATAGACCTGTGAGTAATATCAAGTCAGTAAATCTTGTGAGTACTATCAAGCCGAGCCTTGTGAGTAATATCAAGTCAGTAAATCTTGTGAGTACTATCAAGCCGAGCCTTGTGAGTAATATCAAAACAATAGACTTGCGAGTAATATCAAGTCAGTAAAGCTTGTGAGTAATATCGAGCTGAGTCTTGTGAGTAATATCAAGATAATAGACTTGTGAGTAATATCAAGTCAGTAAATCTTGTGAGTAATATCAAGTTGAGTCTTGTGAGTAATATCAAATTCTACAAATATCCTCATGTTATGAAGTGGTGTACTTTACTATGTAAAGTAGATATACTATGTGATGTATGGATATTCATGTTCAACATGTGCTGCAAGTCTCCTTTAGGGATTAGCTACCCCTAGAGTGATTTACTTTAGCATGTGACTATATGACCCGGGGTAATACATATGATCATAGGTTCGGAAACAATATTATGAGTACGGTATGCTATAGAATTTATGAAAACACATATGGACCATGCAGAGATATTTAATATAAGCACAGAGATGGGGAAAGAATTTGAATTAACCATGTTGCCACCAAGTGAACTCGAATTGATTAGATATCAATTGAGTATTAGTTATGGTAAACGAAGTTCAGTTAATTAAAGAATCAACTCCTTAATTTATGCAAGTGATTGTTGCAAATAAGCATTGATGGAGAAGCACTAGTTTTGTTTAGTTACTGTTTAGTTACATTCAGTTTTGTTCAGTTACATTCAGTTTCCTGCAGTTCAGTTTAGTTCAGTTTAGTTACACTTAGTTGTATGCAGTTACACTCAGTTCTATTCAGTTGCATGTAGTTCCATTCAATTCAACTTAGTACACCGAGTTAACAATTCAATTAGAGTTAGTTAATTAATGGAAGGCACATATCTTCTTGTGGGAGATAATTATGGAGTGCCATCTTGGCACCAGATCAATGGGGGGCGCATGATTGAAGATGGATCAATGTTCTAAGTGTTAACAAATTACTGATGCATGCAACTATTGTATTTTTGTTGTAAAACCTAATTTGACGTGTTATTAAAGTGTTATGCACTTGGAAAGTTAGATACAATGTTCTATTCGATCTCCACTCTCTGGTGCTCTCGGTGAAAGCAATATGCTATTGTGTTGTAGTCATTCTCTACTACTTATCTATCATACTCTAAGATCGTTTGATGGGTTTTTCATCCTTCGAATCGGTGGAGGGTTTTACCAAGGTATATCATGTGTTCTATGGTTTGATTTATATCTTTGAATTATTGATGAGATTTATATGCAATGTTATTGTGGATTAAAGTTTTAAAGTTCAATTATCTTCATATTTTGCTCAATCACTAATAGCTACTTCGTATCATATTTTACTATAATCATAAATTCCAATTTTGAGCAACCTATATTTAATCTCATAATTGATCACATCCTCCAACTTATTGTAAAATAGACCAAAACCTGAAGATCTTTGGCCATACGTACAAAAACCATAAAAACAATTTTTTTTTTTTTTTTGTATATTATCGATTCCATTTTTTTTGTCATTTTATTCTTAAAGTTCATTTTTTTAAATCATTTTCTACTCTCAGAGTAGAGAACATTGATTTGAAAGCGTCCATAAAATGTTGTATTAAATATTATATTTTTCACGTCAATTTTTTTTTTGAATATAAATGATGAGGTTTTGGAGGAAAAACATACATATCACATAATCATTACAAACTATCATGCAAAAAAATGAGATGAAAAATATTCTTTACTAACCGCAAAGAATATAGTACATTATAATATTTTTTTTATTAAGCAATATAATAAGAGACATTATTATAATTGAATTTTTTTTTAGCAGAAACTTGAAATAGATTATATTAAACAGGATGTGCACAACCATTCAGTACAAAAGACAACAACTTATACATTTTGATTATTCTGAAGAAAAAAACAACAAAACTTGGCCATACAGAAGACCTTAACAAGCCGAAGAGAGTTCTAGTATTTCGAATAATTACAGACAAAGGGTAAATGCAAACAAACTGCTGATTAAGTAAAATGCGAAAAAACATTTCCTGAGAGGATCATTTTGGTTTGCCTGGTTGACCCACAGGCTGGGTGATAGATTCCTACTCCTTCTTTTTTTTTCATTCTCCTAGATTTTCTTGGACACGGCTTCCCTGATTCATTTGGACCAACAGTTGTAGGTCTTCCTGGATGCAATCTACTTTGCCCATGATTTCCTTTAGATTCATCTCATTGTCATTGATCCTTGCATCATGGTTGATGGTCTGATATGAGAGGTAATTTACCTCATCAACAATTTTTTTGACCTCCTTAGCAGCCTCTCTGCTATCAGTAATTCCAATAGACACGATTTCATACAAGCGTTGTATGTTGATCTTCAAGTCATTGAACCCTCCTTCATTCCTTCTATGGTCCATTTCCAATTGTAGAGATTGATCGATATCACTATCACGGCAGCTGTTTAAACTGATACTGGATAGCTTGCTGAGAAGAAAGGCAAAGAAAGCCGAAAATCTAGCAATGGAAGAGCCTCCAAACTGCTTATAGTCCCGACCTTTTCTAAGAAAACAGAGCGAAATACCTATCTGAGCTTCCCCCAAATGAGAATACTGATAACCTAGGAATATATTACCTTCAGAAAGGAAATGCCGATGATAGTTTCCGTCGTTCAACAAACTGCTGAGATTCGCTGAGATTGGGAGGGAAGGTCTCCCGATTGCAAAGAGAAGATTACGACGAGATCTTAGAGAGACAGCCTGAACCAAACCTCTAGTATTAACCCCACTGTGCATATAATCCACCCAAGTATCAGACGATACCTGAAAGATAACCAACAGAGGAAGGGAGGGTGAAAGGAGAGGCCCTCCACCGTAACCCAAGATGGCGAAAGAAAACTCTTCTTCGGAGAGGGAAATCTCAAACAAAGGAAGCGATGAATTGCCAACGGAGGAAGGGAAGCATATAAAAATTCGAGGGAAAGCCATCGTACTCAGGGGGAGATGGGATGATGCATGCGAGTTGCGCATGCAATTAAGCTTGATGTAAGTGATAGTAAATGCAGTGAAGGACGAGGATAAATGGAGGGAGGGAGGAGTCCACTTGTCGGTGTGGCATGCAATACGATTGCCACTGAAATTCATGACTTTGACCCTAGTGGGCTGAGGTTTGGGGGTGTTCATTAAGTGGGTGAGGGGAAATCAAGAGGTTAGGGAATAGGCTTATGAACAAGAGCGAAGTTGTTAATTGAGATGTGACCTTGGGGGAGAGAGGCTTCGATGTTAGCCAAGGCGTCCACTTGAGCATTATTTGCTCTTAGAACGTGAAAGAATTCAATGCTGCCCGTGATGAGGAGAGTGATTTTGTCGAACAGTCTTCTGCAGTTGATAGAGCCTGAGGAGTAGTCGGTGATCATTTTGAGAATGACATGGCATGAGTCCCTAAAGACTAACAACCTTGGAATGGCTCTTACATCTATCAAATCGAGGCCCTGAAAAAGCGCCATCCACTCAGCCTCATTATTCGTCTTATGACCCAGCCCCCATGCGAAAGTTTTTGCCATTTGTCCTCTGGGATCGAGAAGGACCCCCCCGCACGTGCCTACCCAACATTATTATAACTGAATATTATACTATATTATACATTCTAATATATTTTAATATTAAGTTATTATATATACTAATTTATTATATAATAATACATAATAATGTTTCATTTATATAAATTGAATAATAATAATATGAAATATAAAAAGTGATAAATAAGTGTATGTAAAAGGCTATATTAAGTTGGATTATATCGTATATTTGGAAAAAATATTATTATATAATAAGTATATTAGATTATAATGTATTCGTTGGTACACTGATTTCTTAAAAAGAGGTCGTCGAATATTTCTCTAGACGTGCTAATTACCAATTTGGAAAGAACAAGTCACATTCACCCATGAAATAAAGAATGAAAGTGAAATTCCACTGACCTAAATAGATTACTATATTGCATTACTATATTCCATGGACCTAAAAAATGATATTAGTGGGGTTTGTTTCAAATATTTTAATTTCCAGAGAGTAAATGTTTTTTTCTCTTTTCCTTGCGCCATGGCCAGTGTATATGGAAATTGGTTATTAGAGGCTGTTGCAATATTTTTATTTTTCAAATAACTATCCTTGTGCGATGATAAGTATATACAGATATGTTGCAATATTTATTTTCAAATGTCTCTCATGGCTTCCTTGGGCAGTGATAAGTATATATGGAATTTGCTATTGATGTTTGACGGATCTACTTTTATGTGTTTCATTTTCAGACTTGCGCGGTAATTTTGAGATTTGTGCGATCATAAAAATATATTTATTATTTTTATTCTGTTTTAGGGGATTATTTCATTGGTTTGATTTCCATATATATTTTTTTTGAGAAAATGTTGTATTTTACAAATATTTTTCAAAATCATGTAATTTGTTTTGTTGAAGTAGAATCATTTAAATATGTATTAGATTATTTATGTTTTTAAATTTACATATATATGATTTTATGTTATTATGTTATTGATAGATCATAAATATAATTCTATATTATGTTTTTTTTTTTTTTAAACGGTTATGTTATTATAAATGGACCAGCGATTGGATTGCTGTAAAAATTCAGTACAACTTTCTACTAATTCACCTCAAAAATTGGTCGAATTAGGGAGGTGTTTCAAAGCATACAATTGAGTTAACTACAAGTTCATTTTGTCCGATCCTTATCGATTTATTGGCTGCTTTGTTCGCCAGAACGTTCAGCTCCCTTAGAATATGGTGGAATGCGACTTTCTTGAACCATCTGGCCTTGGTTTTAATCCTATTTATCAGTCTAGCGGTGCCTTCGTTCTTGCCTCTTCCGCCTCCATTCATTGCTTGAATAACTAATCTGGAATCACCAAACACCATGACCTCTTCCATGCCTTCTTTCTGTAACTGTTTGATCCCTTGCCAGAGTCCATAAGCCTCGGCCATGTTGTTGGTGTTCTGGCCAATATTCCAGTAGTATTCCATCATGATTTTCCCGCCTGGCTCGATAATGATTCCCCCTCCTCCTGCTTTCCCCGGGTTCCCTTTGGAAGCCCCGTCAAAAAAAAGCTTAAAAATCTTCCTTTCTTTTAGCCAGTTCTCGAACTGGGAGTCGTCCATTCTGATTTCCCATTTTTCTAGCGATCTTGCAACTTCAGCTCTGACCACCTTGATGTTTAGTCTCTGCATCCTACTTTCTTCATTCTCATTCAGCTTCCCTTTGTTGCTAGGTATCTGTGAATTGCCTACTATTTCCCCCAGCATGGCTTCTACTTTTGCTGCTATCTTCCATGCTGGCTGAGTTTTGTTTTGAAAGATTCGGAGATTCCTTTCATTCCATATATACCAACAGATTAATTTGGGAATTTTCATCCAGCACGTTCACAATCCATTTTTATTTGATAGCTCTCCGTTATAGTGGTTGTCCTAGTCTAAAAAACAATCCTGGGTACTGTTCGGGATAATGTTGTTCTCCCCCCAGCCATTCAGCACCTCATTCCAAACAGCAGCAGCAAAGGAGCATTTAAAAAAAAGGTGACTGATATTTTCTGATTCTACAGCGCAGAGTGGACACCGGAAGGGGCCAGCGAATCCCCTTTTCTCCAAATTCTCGCCAGTGAGGATTTTCTTATGGATCAATGTCCAAGAGAACATATCGATCTTTGGAATGGTGCTGTGTTTCCACAAATTTTTCCAGATTTTTGGGTTTGCAGGCACGTTGTAATTGGCAGTGAAATTCTGGTACCCTTCAGCAGTTGTGTAATTGCCGAACTGCCTTCCCCAGCCGCGTTTGTCTTTCCTGGTTTTGTTGATTGGGTCGAGTCCTGCCAGGTGGTGCAACAGCAACGTGCTTTCATCTTTTAATTCTGCAGGGCATTTCGGCAATGCCCGACGTGACCAATTGTACGGTTCTTCATCCTCCCACTCAGCAATGTCCCAAATCGTGGTCACTCTGTTGGTTGTCATCCAGGCTTGCAGACGTGGGAGATGAGGAGGAGGACGACCCAGGATTTCATCATGCCATATGCTGATCGACTTCCCATTTCCTGGAATGAAGGAGAGCGCAGGTCTGAAGTATGGAAGAGTTTTTTTGCAGACGTTGTAGATGACAGAGCCATTTTTTACTGCGTGGTCTTCATCCAGGCACCTTAGAGTTGGCCCTGGAAAGTATTTCTTCTTCAGCACCCTGCTGCTCCAGGAGGAATTAGACTCAAGCAATTTCCATAACAGCTTGGCTCCCATGGCCAAGTTTTGGATTTTTAAGTCTCTTATTTGAAGGCCTCCCTCGGACCAAGGCAATTTTATGGATTTCCAGCTGACCAAAGCGAATTTTTTACTTTCCTCGTTGTTCCCTCCTTGCCAGAGAAATTTTCTTATCAGCCCTTCAAGTTGGCTTAAGACAGCGACCGGAGCTAGCAGTAGGGTGCACTGGTAGAGCAGAAAGCTATTCAGTATAGCCTTGATGAGCACTACCTTGCCAACTAAATTAAGCCAGATCATTCCCCAATGCGTGATTTTCCTTTTAATTTTCTCCATAATAGGAGTCCAGGCTGATTTCTTAGCCTTGGATTTGAAAATAGGCACTCCCAGGTAGTTGAAGGAGTCCCACGTAACAGCCCCATCCATGTCAAGTATCCGGGAGATATCAAGCATTTCCCTGGGATTTAGATTCCATCCAAAGATCTGACTTTTCCCTAAATTGATCTTGCTTCCGGAGGCATTGCAGTAACGGTTCATTTCCAGCTTGAAGCGGTGGGCTATGATCCGGCTGGCTCCTCCTAGCAGGATAGTATCATCCGCGAACAGGGCGTGATTGATGTCTTCAGTGCCTCTAGCCATCCTGATGCCAGAGAGATCCTGATCTTGTCTTGCATATTCTAGTTGGAAGCTAAGGACAGAGGCCTGGATGGCGTAGAGCAGGAGAGATAGTGGGCAGCCTTGCCTCAGACCACGTGAGGCTTTAAAGAACGGCCCTGCTCTACCGTTGATTAGCGGGGCGATCCAGGGCTGGCTAATACAGGCCTTGACCCAAGAGATGAATTCAGGAGCGAAGCCGAATCTCCCCATTACCTGATAGAGAAAGGAGTGGCTTACTCTATCAAAAGCATTGGCTAGGTCTAGCTTTCCCGCCATTCCTTTTTCTCCATTTTTCTGACTGGAATGAATAGCCTCTTGAACTAATATTATGTTGTCCCAAATCTTCCTGCCTTTGACAAACCCACCTTGATTTTCTGGGATGAGCTTAGGGAGGATATTTTTTAGTCTGTTGGCCATTATCTTTGTGATGATTTTGTAGCCTATGTTACACAAAGATATAGGGCGATATCTCTCAAAAGATTTAGCTCCCTTTTCTTTGGGAATAAGTGCCAGGAAGGCAGAATTAGTACTGCCTCCTATTTTAATGCACCTTTGGGATTTCATGACCATTTTGAGCAAATCGATTTTGATAGTCTCCCAGCAGAGTTTTATGAAGTTGACATTGAAGCCATCAGGGCCCGGAGCCTTGTCATCCTCCATATTGTCAACTGCCAGTCTGATTTCTTCCAGCGTGACCACCTGCTTTAGCGCGTCATTATCTTTGGGTTTTATTGCGTTAGGCACCAGATTAAGGAGCTGGACGTCTTCAATTACAGGCTGATCGGTGTATAGGTCCTCAAAATCCTTGGACGCTACAGTTTTGATTTCATCAAAATCGCTGATAACTTTGTCTTGGAATCAAATTTCACTCACCGTGTTGAAATTTCTTCTGGCTACGGCCTGTTTATGGAAGAAACCAATATTCTTATCTCCGTCTTTCAGCCACTTACAACGTGCTTTAGTTCTCCACCACTCAGCTTCTTGCCTGCATGCTTCATGGAGGTTTGAGTGTAGTCTTATCTCTGCCTGAATGTCTGCGCTAGTTACTTCGTTATCTTCCATACCAGTTTGATGGGTTTCCAGCGCCAGTCCAGCCTGGATTTTATTATCATTGATAGAAGGAAGTAATTTGACCCAGGATCTTAGTTTTTTCTTCAGCCTTCTCATCTTCTCCTCCCAAACGTAGAAGGAGGACCCATTTACCGGGGGGAACCATGAGTCTGCTACCAGCTTTTGAAAGTCAGGCTGGGTGGCCCACAATGGGTTAAATCTGAAGGGGATCGGTCCTAAATTTTTATTCATTTGCATCTCGAGTATGATAGGCTTGTGATCCGATCCTCCGAATGGGAGTATTTTGGAGGTCAGATTTAGTCCCAGGAGTAGGAAGGAATCCTGGACCAGAAATTGGTCCAGCCTGGCAGCGATGTGCCTGGGGCCAGTCCTCTTATTACTCCAAGTGTATTTTCCAGTGGATGGCTTGATATCCATGAGGTCCCACTCCAAGATGAGATCATCTACTATTTATTTTATGGGGTCTCTGACCCTAGAACCCCCTTTTTTTTCGTCCTGGATGAGGGTGACATTAAAATCCCCTCCCAAGATTACATTCCCATGCTGGTTACTTCTTTCCTCCCGGAGGAGGTTCCAGCAGGTTTTTTTATCAGCAAAGGAATTAGGAGCATAAATATTGAAAATTCTTACCAGAGTATTGGTGTCTTTTTGCCTCAACAGTGTCAGGATCCAGTTAGAGCTATACTTGATGTCAATAGTCTCAAATTTCTTGTCATCCCAAAGGGTTCCGACGCCTCCGGATGCGCCCCTTGAACTAATGGCAGCTTTACCTTTTTTTTTTCCAAAAATTAGTGCTGACTTGGAGAAATGCGGCTTCCTCCATCTTGGTCTCCTGGATCAAGAAGATGTCTGGCTGGTGAAGAGAGACTAAGTCCGTCATGGCTTCTTCTTTGCTTTTGCTGCCGAGACCTCTGCAGTTCCAGGAGAGGACCTTCATTATTTACTTTTGGAGTTTGTCGGCATCCCTTTCTGGGCATGCCCTTGTTGACGGGTGTTTCTGGTGTTCTTCAGTAGCTTTTCCAAGGTTGGCTGGGATCCTTCCAGCTTATCCTTGTAGGTAGCTTGATCACTGACCTCTTTTCTGGATTTCCTGCCTTTAGTTTTAGTCTGTCTTGGAGTGATGAGCTCTATCTGCCCTTCTTCCTCTTCCTCTTCTTCTGATTCAACTTCTTCCTCAGATTTCCCCCTAGGTTCTTCTTCTTTTGGCATATCAGTGCCTTCTTCTTGATCTTCCACATGTTGATCTGATGGGCTTGCTTCTGATTCTTTGCTCTCTTCATTGCTAGTTTCGCCTCCGGCGTTAGTGGCCTCATTTCTTACTTCATTGGGTTCATTTGTCTTGGATGCTTCTTGGGGTCCTTCAGGAGGGGGGTTTCTGGTTTCTTTGATACTTTCACCATTCTTAGAACCTCCACCACCTTGGTTTTTGGATCTGGATCTATTCACCCTTTGCCATCCTTCTGCCTTTTCCTGGTGTGATTCAGGTTTTTTGGGGCAGTTCCGGATGAAGTGCCCGTATTCCTGGCAGCCCCTGCACTTGAAAGGGAGCTGTTCATAATCGAGCTTTTGGAAGTGGGACCAATTTCCTACAGTGAGTTTTATGGCCTCTGGCAGTCCTGCTTCTAGGTCCACCTTGACGCATATGCGTGCGCAGGCATATTGATCCTTTGGGCTCGCCATATCAATGTATTTTCCCAGGGCAGTCCCGATTGCCTGAAGAGATTTAGAGTTCCAGCAGTGCATGGGGAGATTAGGGAGCTTGACCCAAACTGGCACAGCTTTGGGGGTGTCAGCTTCTGGATCGAAGTCCGGAGTCCACCCATTGAGGTATAGTCCTTGCGGCCCCATGAAGTAGGGCCCGTTCCTGAATATTAGATCTTTATCCTCCTTGGACTCGAAATCGAACAGAAAGTAACCCCTGCCGACGGAGTATGAAGCTACGTTTTTGGTGATTAGGGGTCTCCAGTTCCGTTGGACCTAGCTGTCGGTAGTTTTTGGGGCTGGCCAGAGCCCGGTGAATTGCCCGATCAGGGCTCGATCTGCCAAGGAAAGAGCTACACGCATTGTTTCCTCCGGGGGGAGTGCTACCTCCGGTACATCTTCAACTCTCTTAACAAACTTCGGTGGATCTCGTGGCCCCGATCTCCTATTCTGATTCCCAATTAGCCTGTCAAAGGCGGCAGATTTTGGGTCAGGAGGAGGACACTCCTCCCCAGCCATCTGGCTGCTCCAGTTGCCAGACACTCAAATCATGGGCTTTACGGCCACAAAATCAGAGATCAGGCTTCTGGCAATTGCCCAGCAGCTCTCCCCAACGTCTTCAGAGCCTTCAGCCTGCACCGGATCCAAGCTCGCAGCCCAATCAAAGCCTACGATCTGTATTCACTGGTTCGGCAGCAAGAGGGCGATCCACAAATTCAGGAGCTCGCTCAATCACCCAAATCTGAGAATACCATCCAATTTACAAGACTCATAATTCTATATTATGTTATAGAATATTAAAATTTATATTAAAAGAATATTTAAAATAAGAATATAATCATTACATTAATGATAATGATGACAAATTGAAGGTTTAAATATGATTATAATTATAAGTGAAATTAAGTTTAGATATGATTATAATTATAAATGAAATTCTTATGTGAAAAATAGTTCATGAAGTCCTCTTTTATGCAAAATTTATTTACAAATTAAAGAATTTATCATAAAAAAATGAAAATAATAATCAAGTATGGTTGTATTGTTTAGATGCTAGGCCCTCTACAAAATTTTAGTAAAAGAAGAATTGATTATTTATAAAGAAAGGGGAATGTCAATGGGGATTTATTAAATAGACTTAAAGCTAATATTCATTATATAGCTATTACATAAATTATTTGTGGAATGTAGTTTTTCTTTGATTTTTAAATACAATTTCAAATGGTAAAATCCTCTATTTAAATTTCAAATCAATAAAAAAGTGTTGTGAAATATGTTAAGTTTAATTAAAAACATGGAAGAGCTTTCTATTCATAAAAGAGTTTTAGCATGAAAATGAAGAAAAATGGATATTGATCCCTATCCCGATTTATAAACTCATCTTCAATATTATTTTTATTATATTAAAGATATTCATTAACCTCTTTACAATGAATCATTTTTATTTGTAAATTTTTTAAATTTTCAATATGTAGAATGTACTAAGTATAAATTATTAAATAATCAATAATAAATATGTTTTTTTTAACATAAACAGTTATATTGTATTAAGAGGGTGGTATAACCATAGAAACCAAACCAGATTACAAAATGCAAAATGAGTTCAGTTTCTCAACATATGCCTTTATGGTAGCGGAAATAAGAGTTTCTTGATTCTAATTACGCCCTTATGGAAGTGGCAAAGAGAAATTTAACAAACTTAAAAGTCACGTAGCATATTCAGACTTTAACAATTTAATTTTAAGGATAGTTATCAACATTTACAGGAAATCAAGGCAAAACTAATAGGGAGACTATTAACCGAGTCTAACATATCATAATTTTCAGAGAACGAACTTTATAACCACTGATGAAACCCAACAAACAGAGCAAACAACAAAGCAAAAATGCAGACCAATTCCCACATCTTAATTGATTTTCACATCAAAGCTAGGCGAAGAACTTGGCTTGGGAGGAGACTCTTGATTGACGAGCTTCAGGGAGAGCTTGTCTACCTTGATTTCCAGTTCCACGATCAAGCCAATGACAACATTCTCGTCCTTCCTCAACTTGTGACTGATTTTCTTCCACAAATACACCAGGTCTATGTGCACATTTTCCAATCGCTTGCCTCCTGATGTATCTATCGCTCCGACTTGATCTTGCAACACCATGACTTCTCTTTTCAGGTCCCTGATATCCTCCTCAATGGAATTGGGAGGAGAGGATGAGCTAGGGGATTCAGAATTGGCTTCCATGCTGAGCAACAACGTCTACTTCCCTTTCATGATACGACAGCACAATTCTGGCTCTTCCAAGATATTGAACGTGCTAACACTCAGCAAAATTTTGGTGCCTCTTGCCCTGCTTCTCCACAATTTAAATTCGTTCCAACTCAGGGATGCAATGATCACCATAATTAAATCCTACGTGTGAGCCATTAAACCAGATGATACCTCACTCCATTCACCCTGCGCCGACGAGAAAAGTAGAAAATTTGCACCATGTGAGAGGACTTCACCGTATTCTGCATTAATACCAAACATGCCATCAAACGAGTGGCCACGTGCCTTCTCAGCTCCACATGCCCTGAAAACCAGAGTACACGCGTCGAGGACCCAGGAGAGGAGGGCCCACGGGGGATTGGGCTCCACAGACCTAGCCCCGGTCCTATGGAGGACCACAAAGGTTGTTAATCCCATCAATTATTAGAGTTCCAAAGCTTAGAGTGGATCCCAAATTCGATGCTCGGTCAGCTTCTTTATTATTCCTCCTCAAAACATGAAAGAACTCAATTTTAAGGAAAGAGAGTGATATAATCTTGATTTTTTTGATTAGGTGCTTGAGATGCATTTGGTTAAGTAGAGAGTTCTCGGCCGTGGCTTGAATAATTATTCTCGAGTTTCCTAGAACAGTGAGCTCGATGATTCCTTGATTCTTGGCAATCTGGAGTCCCTGCCAGAGAGCCAGGGCCTCGACCATATTGTTAGTTTTTGAGCCTAATCCCCATGCGAAATTGGTTTCCAAATATCCTTCCGAAGTGATGAAAACCCCGCCCCCCATGCCACCCCAAGATTTCCTTTAGAAGCTCCGTCTGTGAACAGGACCATCATTCTCAAATGTCTCAACCAAGAGTTGAGGTCCTTTTCCTCCCTCCTAATTTCCCAAGAGTTCCCCGCCTTGCGATTAGGGATGGCAAAAGGGAGATTAGGGGACAAGCTATGAAGCCAAGCTTCATCAGATAGGGGAAGGGAGCCGGATTCGCTCTATAGGTGAGAAAGGCAATCGCCCAGAAGGCCATGAACTTTTGCAGCAACCTGAGCGGCTTTCCCCACTTTTCCTCTGAAAATTCAAGTATTTCTTTCCAACCAAATCTTCCATATAATGACCTTTGGCAAAGACATCCAACACGACTTGGATCTTCTAGACTTGAGACTGAAGGGAGATTTGGAGGCCCAATTAAGAAAGAGAGAGGGGAGGTTGCCCAGGGGGAGCTCAGACTCCTTAGGGAGGGATGCTTTCCAGACTTCTCTAGCAAATCGACAGGAAATGAGAATATGATCAGCAGTTTTTTCATTATTGAGGCCGAAAGGACATCTCGCTGGGCCTTCCCAACCTTTTTTCTAGAGATCATCCCTAGTTAGAATTTTATTCTGGGTAGCCGTCCACGTGAAGAAGTCAACTTTTGGGAGGCTTTTAACAGCCCAGATACTTTTCCAAATGGAAGGATTCTCTATATTCTTGAGATTCGATAGCAACTTGTATCCTGTAGAGGTAGAATAACGACCAGAGCTGTCCCCCAACCTCTTGAATCTTTAGCTTTCCTGGACTCAGGGGACTTCCCTTTTAGATTAATTAGGAGCTGCTCCTTAACACCTTCCAGCTGAATTGGGCAGGGAATAACCCAGCTCTTCCATGAATCATCCAGATTCCAATCTGAAATATCCCACAGGGTTATCAGGTTCCTTCTTTGCATGTCATCTTTTAAGTTCTCCATACCCGGAAGCTGGCCCAACAGGGGATCGCCCATGATCGAGTCCTCCCAAACCTTTATATGCTTTCCATTTCCAAGAATCCATGTGATCTTTGTAGAGAAAAAGGGAAGAGCTTTCAACAGGATAGGGAGAATGGCAAAGCCCTTTCTCACCCTAGGGGGGTTGTCAAGGCACCTTAGGCGACTATCAGAAAAATATTTTTTCCAAAGGGCTGCTTTACACCACGACAACTTACCCGAAATAATGTTCCAAATAATTTTGGCTTCGAGCGCTACATTTTGTAGAGCGAGCTGCCTGATTTGTAAACCACCTTGCATCAAGGGCTTAGCCACTTTTTCCCAGCTAACCAGGGGGAGTTCCTTTTCATTATATTTCCCACCTTTCCAGAGAAAGTTTTTGAGCATAGACTCAATGCTAGCCAGAACGCCTTTTGGAGCAAGCATAATGGAGCACGGATATATGGGAATACTAGATAACACTGCTTTTATAAAGACTACCTTCCCAGCTGGGTTTAGCCAATTTGTTCCCCAAGTACTTATCCTATTTTTGATTTTGTCAATTATAGGAAGCAAAGAAGAGGATTTCGAAGCAACTTTGAAAATAGGGACTCCAAGATACTTGAAATCATCACAATGGGTTTTGCCTTCGATGCCCAGGATTCTGTTGATGTCTACCATTTCTCTGGGATTGTAATTCCAGCTTAGAATTTGACTTTTTTTGTAATTGATGAGACTACCCGAAGCTTCTTGGTAGAGATCTAGCTCTCTTTTAAAAATCCTGGCCAAGACCACACTCCCACCCCCCAGGAGGATAGTATCATCAACAAACTAGGCGTGGTTCACATCTTTGACACTACGGGCAATGTGAACCCCTAATAGTTCATTATTAAGTTGGTAGAGATTGAGTTGAAAATTGAGAACATAGGCTTGAATAGCATAGAGAAGGGGAGAGAGAGGAAAACCTTGATGAAGGCCCCTAGAAGCCTGAAATAAGTTAGCGGCACGCCCGTTCATTAGGGGGGCAATCCAAGGGAGTTTGATACAGCCTTGGATCTGGCTAATGAAGCCTGGATCGAAGCCAAACCGAAGCATAACCTGGAAGAGAAATTCATATCTAAATCTATCAAAGACATTAGCTAAGTCAAGTTTTATAACCATACCTTTTTAGCGACGCTTGATGCTGGAGTGAATTGCTTCCTGTTCCTGGACAAGAATGATATTATCAGCAATCTGCCTCCCTTTGACAAATCCACCTTGATTATCTAGGATGATGGAGGGAAGCACCTCTTTCATCCTATTGGCAATGACTTTGGTGATGATTTTGTAACCAATATTGCATAACGAGATAGGCCTGAACCTATCAAAAGAAGTAGCTCCTTTTTCTTTGGGGATGAGGGCTAAGAAGGCCGAGTTAGTGCTCCCTCCAATTTTGGCACAGGACTGAGACTTGAGGACCATTTTAACCAGATCATGTTTGATAATTTTCCAACACACTTTGAGAAATCTGGCTGTGAACCTATCTGAGCCCGACGCCTTGTCTAGTTCCATAATCGCCAGAGCCTGCTTCACTTCTTTCTTTGAAACCTGGGCCGTAAGTTTTCTGTTAGTAGATTGGTGGATCAACAGGGGAACCGAGTCAAGGATGGGGGAGTGACGGATGGGGGGGAGGGGAGGATGAGGGTCCTCTTCGGTGTAAACCTTTTGGAAATGGTCATGCGCTGCTTTTTTAATTTCTTCAAACTCCTGGATTGTTTGGCCCTGACTCTAGATCTCCTTTATGGCTTTGACGTTTTTCCAACCTTCTTCTTGCTTGTGGAAGAAAGTGATGTTTTTGTCTCCAGCTTTTAGCCAAAGACATCTAGATTTATGTCTAATATTTTCTTCCTTGTTCCAACAAGCAGCCTGAAGGACACGATGAAGATTGGATTCTTTTTCAAGATTGGCATAATCCATCATCTGATCTTCTTACCATATTTGGTGCTTTTCCAAATTTTGTTGAGCTTCTATCCTTTGGGCAGCTGGGGATTGTAAGGACTTAGCCCAAGCCTTGAGCGCTCTTTTAAGTCATCGAAGCTTCTCTTCCTAGATAAAGAAGGGGGATCCAGAAACCGGGACATCCCAGAACGATTTGACTAGATCCAGAAAACCATCTTGGCTTATCCAACAGGGGCTAAATCTGAAAGGGATGGGCCCCAGATTTTTTTCTTCGGTCAGATCCAACAGGGTCGGCTTATGGTCCGACATGCTGAAGGGTAAGATGGATGAGTTCGATCTGAAACCTAGAACATCAATGGATTGTTGGACTAAAAATCTGTCGAGCCTGGTCGCAATATGAGCAGGGCCAATTCTTCTGTTGGTCCAAGTGAATATGCCCCGATTCGGCTCAATGTCCTCAAGATCCCAATCCCTCATGATGTCCTCCATTGTTTCTCTTAAGGGGTCTCTGACAATTGAGCCTCCTTTTTTTCCTTTGGCATTTAGAGTAATATTGAGGTCCCCGACTAGGATGATGTTTTCCGGCTTCTGGGAAGAGAGGATCTCTTGAACACTTTGCCAACAATCTTTCTTTTTTGGCATCAGAGCAGGAACATAAAGATTGAGAATGCTTACCTAGATGCCCAATTATTTATGATGAAGAGTGGACAAGATCCAATGCATATGCGAAAAGGACTAGATTAGATCAAATGCCTCTTTTTTCCATAGAGTTTCGATATCACCAGAAGAACCTCGGGCACTTTTTGTAAGACCGTCACCATTCTTCCAAAATAACTGAGCAGTATGGAGGAAGCTTTCTTCCTCCATCTTTGTCTCTTGGATCAACAGGATATCAGGATTGGAAATGTGAATAAGATCCCTCATTGAATCCGATTTTTTTTTGCTTCCTAATCCTCTACATCTCCACGAGACAATCTTCATTACTTAGCTTTTGAAGTTTTGGAAGCGCCTTTGGTCTGCCCTTTTTGTCTCGTGTACCTGGAATTCATCATGGCTTCCGAATGGTGCCTTTCACGCCCATAAGTTTATCTTTGTATGTGGCTTCTTCCCTTCGTTCCTTATCTGTCTTCCTTCCTTGCTTGGATTTTTTTTTATAGGGGAAGGTTGTGACTGCCCAATTTCTCCTTCTTCTTCCTCTGAGGCCTCTCCATCTGAAGACGGGGTCATAGATTCAGGGTGGCTATTTTCTTCCTGGCTTTTTCCTTTTATTGTAGGGCTTAATATTTCTGCATTCGAGCTTGGGAGGTTCCCAACCTCCCGTTCCAGATCCTCCTGATTCCTTGAGTCTGGGGCTTCATTTTCCCGAGTCTCCGAGCTGGTGCCTTCTTCAGTGGGGGGGATATTGAGGAATTCTTCGGTCCTGGAGGGACCCAATTTTCTCTCATCTTTTTTATGAGCCTTCCTGGAGTTGGATTTGGTTCAATTTGCCCGGATCCATCCTTCTTCTTGGTCTTTTTCTAGATCAATCGACCTCTTAGGGCAACGCTTTTGGAAATGACAACACTCATGACAGTGACGGCATTTAAACGACAGCTGTTCATAACCAAGCTTTTGGTAATGTTTTTCATTCTCCTACTGCTAGTTTAACTGCTTCAGGAAGCCCTTCCTCCAAATCTACTTCTACACAGATTATGGCACAAGAATACTTCTCTTTTGGGTGAGATTTGTCAATATACTTGCTGAGCTTGTTTCCAATGGCATGTAGGGATGAGGGAGTCCAACAATGGATTGAAAGGTTAGGAAGACAGACCCAAACGAGAACGACTTTGGGGACATCTACTGCAGGATCAAAGTCGGGTTTTCATCTATTCAGATATAAGCCTTGAGGCCCCATGAAGTACGTGCCACTTCGAAAGATCAGATCTCGGTCTTCTTTGGCAATGAAGAAACCTCTGCCTACAACATAGCAGGTAACGTTATTGGAGATTAGAGGTCTCCAGTTCTTTTGAATCCAGTTGTCCGTGGTTTTTGGCGAGGGCCAAAGCCCAGTAAACTGACCAACCAAAGCATGATCTACGAGAGAAATGGCCACATGCATGGGATGCTGTGGTGGAAGGTTAATGATAGGGACTTCATCAATTTTCTTCACAAATTTAGGGATTGGGGGGGGGGGGGTCTAAAGGGTCTTGGTTCTGCCAGAAATCAGAGATCTGAATGCCCCAAGTTCATCACATGGGCCCATGGGGGACACAGATCCGCCGTCAGGCATGACGGCCCAGACAGAGTGGCTACCTCCCGGAGGTGCCAAGAGTAGGAGGGCACGAGGCCTGCCAAAATGTGCAACGACACGAAACCCTAGCAAGACGCACGAGCTTGCATAAATCAGATCACTCAGTAATAAATATGTTATATTGACTACAAAATTTAATTTAATGTTAATATTTTATTAATATAACGTTTGAAAGATTAATTTATTAATTATTATTACATATTTTAATGATTAAAGATATGTTAAAACCTCATATTATTTTATTAATCAATTATTGATGACAATTGATATAATCAATGTTCACGTAAACAATTTTTTTTTTAATTATGACCGTTTAGGATGACAACTTATATATTTCAGTTTGTAAGTTTCTGCGATGAGGTGAATTAGTGTAGGGTTTTTCTGAAACTTGGCTTCTTGTCCTGATGATGGTTCCTAATTCGGAATCGAAACATCAACTTATATGTGTTAACTTTGGAGAAGGAGGGATCAAATCCTTTTTTAAAGTCTTCAATATATTTTATTCCTTCGTTATAATAAAATTTATATATTTATGAGCATTTTATTTATGCTCTATTCACATTTTTTTATTTGCATTTTATTATTTTAGGAGTTTTGGTATTTTTCTCTTATATATCTAAAAACTGTATTTCATTTCATATTATTTAATTTTAATATGTCACGTAATTCACCCATTTTTATAATTAATATTTTTTTTAAACTACTGTTTCTCAAAGCATACATAAGATTTTATATTTTTATAACCTTTATATATATAAACTAGAAAAAAACTTGATACAAATAGAGATTTATTATATAATTATTCCATAAATGATGTGCTCAAAGCATACATAAGATTTTATTTTTTATAGCCTTTATATATTTAGCACAATGTTAACATGTATTCATTATATAGTTATTCCATAAATGATTTGTCTTAACTTAGTTTTTCTTTGGTTTCTAAAGAAAATTTTGGTACAATCTTTTATTTTTGGGACTAAGAAATTACAAGTTGTAAGTTAATAATAAAAAAGAGTTAAAAAATATATCAAAGTTTGGTTAAAAATATTTTAGCGTTTCTTATTACAATTTTTTCACATAAGACTTTCACTTATAATTACAATCACAATCAAACATTGAATTTGTTATCATTAATGTAATGGTTATATCCTTATCTCATTTTTGTTTCCAAATCTAAATGATATAACATAAAATTATATTTATGATTTATTAATAACATAAAATAGTATGTGCAAATTTAAAAAACCTAAATAATTTAATACTATTTACTTATTCTAATTAAACAAATTACACGATTTAGAATTTTTTTAATGACTAAAGAATAATCCTTATTTGATATTTTCAATGAATTTTGTCATTATTATAAATAATTATTGCAAAATGTCAAATTAGAAGGTTTAAGTAAGTTTTATGGGGATTTGAACTCATGACCTTCCATTTACAACTTGTCAATGGGCAATTTTGAAAACTAGCATACCCCCAAAACTGGGGAAATGAAACACCGAAGAAAATACGAAATGAACATTAATGAAGACTTATCTTGCTCGAAATAATGCTAATAACATAGAGATATGAATCGAGATAAACGATGCGCTAAGGATCCAATTACCTTCGAGATAAAATTATGCTAGATGTAACCAAAATACCAAGTTAAATACCTAACCCATCGGTCTGGATTTAGTTTCATAACGTGATTAAGATTTCAACCCTATCAATCTCTTAAAACGTCTTGTATATGATACCGTAATTATAACTTAAAATCCTAGTCATAGCTAATTAAAAATTATATGATCTTGATCAACCATGTCATTTGGGCCTGTGAAACTATGTATTTGCTCTTCTTGTTAATCGACTATGAATAGTAATGGGTTCAGTTCTTTACCAACTTTGAATCGATCTTAAGAAAAGACATTTTTTTGATAACCGTGATCCCCTCCCGAGTTTGCCAACGTCTAATGAGTGGAGGCTAATTTGTTTTTAAACCACCAAAACGAGTTTGTAAACTCTGTATCCCTCCAACAACTTCATAAAGCAATCTGTTGGAAGTATAGCAAAAGCGCAAGTTACGTTTCAGGTTTCCATGGCTATTGTTGACATTATATGGAAAAATTCTACCATTATGTAAAAAACTGCATGTCTAAAATGAAAGTACGATGCTCTCTCCAACAATATTTTCCTGTTTCACCTCCCTTGAACAACACACATCCCATGTCTGTGAGTTTGAATCATGCATGATGCTATTCTCCACCATAGTTGTCTTTTTATCCTACCATGAAAGCACGTCATATGGCTAGAGGCATTGTTGGAGGGATCGTACCGTCATTAGTCATATAATTACAAATTAATCTCCACTCGTGAAACTCCCTGGTTGCTTGCTTTTGGATGATGTTCGTGTTTGTGTGAGCTTGTTTTGCAGATGATTTTTAATTTGTTGGTTGGTTTCTGGGCATATTCTCACCCGATGTATTGATTTGATTGTTTGACTGTGTTGAATCTGTCGGAACTTTGAAAGCAATTTTGGTTTGCATTTGGGTTAAATATACGTAGATCTCTTCAGATCTTGCTCCAATATTTTGAAAGCAAGTCAACTGAAATGTGAGATTTTGTTACCATCGTGAAGGCTTATGCAAGAAAAGGGCTCGGAAAAATCTCTTTGGAAGAGAAAACACAACCTAACCTCAGGCTCCAATTCCAATGAGCACCATTGGATTCCTTTTGAATTGAGGTTAGAGATCTACTTGAGGCGGTCAAGATGAGAAACACCCTCATTTGCTTATTAAATTTAATTACACCGATGGTGCAGATGGTTGCTTCCCGATCGATCTAAATCAACCAAAGGTGTGTTCTCCACGATACAATCATACAACCTCCAAATGAGGGAGATCTATTAAATCCTGAAATGATTAGCATGAGTTAAAAAATAAGCGGGTGAAATGCATTACACATGGCTTCACTGAGAATGACCGAATGGATTGACGATAGCCAGCTGCCTATTCGAGGAACCCTGGAGTCGAACACATGCCCCCTACTCTTTCTTCGACTACGTTTCTCTTGGATGACATTAGGCATATAAAGAATTTTGTAGGAGGGGTATGTAAAGTACACCATATGCTTGCAGCACTAATTTTCGTATTGCCTTATTGAAATAATGTATACTTCCAGCTCTAATTTGATTGTTAATTATGTTATGCTCTACAGACAGTGAATTATGTGATCACCGCAGTAGTTTTATACAACATGCAAAGTTACTTGCAGATTCGCGTGTCTGCTGGTAATCGTTTTCCTATTACTTCATAGTATATCAATCTATCATTTCCTTGATACAAATTTTAGTGAATGTAATAAAGATCCACGGAAAGGTTTGGAAAAAAAATCAAGCATATGGGTCTAACATATGCTTATGAAATTACCGAGGCACCTTATTCGGACACACATTAGAGGAAATTTGGGGTCTAAAATGGGCCTTATAAGAAAATGCGCCAACAATAAGTTCTTGTGAGTTGGAATTCAAGAACCAATAGAATTCCAATAAAATAAGTCAACCATAATGGTTGAATTGACATATTTGTCATAAAAAAAAACTTTTTTTTTGTTTGTATTTTCGACATATCTCCCTGTGTTTTTACTCAAATGTCGATCAAGAGAGCTTGTTGGATGCGGAATTTGATTCCGCATCCAACGAGTACCCACACTGCATACTTTTGATGGACCCCGCTACCCTAAAAACAAGAAATACCTACAAAACGTGATGATGATCATCATCACGTTTTTCAGGTATTTCTTGTTTTTTGGGTAGCGTCGTCCGTCAAAAGTATGCAGTGTGGGTACTCATTGGATGCAGAATCAAATTCCACATCGAACGAGCTATCCCAATTGAAATTTGAGTAAAAACACAGGGAGATATGTTGAAAATACAAACACAAAAAGTAGTTTTTTTCTTTTTTCCTCCAAAATTAATAAATATTATTTTATTATTTTAACTATTATTTTATTATTTTCCTTAGGAGGCCCAGTTTAGACCTCAAAATTCCTCTAATGTCTGCTTATACATAGGTATTGAAATACTTTTTTTCCTGAGTTTTCTCAATGCTTTTATTTTAGCCTACAGATTGGATAAGTGCATGGCTAATTTTATTTTGTTTTGTAGTGCGAACCATATCCTGCGGCACCACTTTACAATGGAGGGATTCTTTGAAATCCCAGTTTTGATAATGGAACCAACAACTGGATTAGTTATAGAAGCGTGAGTATAACCCTGTGAATAGAGAGTCAAAATAATGGCAACACATATCTTGTGGCATCAAATCGACAAGAGAAATTTCATTCACCTGCTCAAATTTTGGAAAATTTAAGTCAAGATGTCAAGTATTCTATGTCAGGTAATAAATTGATCACAAGATACTGTTGTGCGCAAGATAGATATCATTCAGATACCTCTAATGTGTGTGTTGGGTTCAATGTGTACAACGTGGGTGCATATGAGATTGGGGAGCTCTCCTTTACTTACAACAACTATGACAATGGGCAATGTGAGCTTCACATGTGCTGGAAATGTTCATGCTACAAATGGGTGCTGGTCTTTTCTCAAGGGAAGATTCGTTCTTGACTGGTCTCTGTCTCAGTCTTAGCTATACTTCGAGGTTATTTCTTATGCCTTTCAATGAAATCAATGCCTCTAATTTCGATTACAATTCTTCGCGCAAAATTAGAACGACCGAGCCCATTGCTCTGGTAATTGTAGAGTAACAATATGGGTGTTGAAATAATGGTTGATAATGTTTTGATGCAACCATTTACAGATGATGAATGGCGTTTGCAGCAAGAAGAAATAATATCAATGGTACTACTGCTACTCTCTGTGAATCCTTCGATGGACGAGTTGAAGTTGTTTTTATTGTTTGTGAAAGCGGGCAGATTAGCATTTAACGATGGACAGGGGGCGACTCCTCATAGGTCGTCGACAGACGAAGAAAGCCAAAGAAGGACCGTCCCCTTAATTTATTGAGTAATTATCTACAAGCCTTCTAGGTCTTGGAATCCTTTCAGTCAATAAGCATCGACTTATATATTCTCTTTAGAGTCCAAACTCCTATGTCTCCTCATGAAAAAAGGTCTCCATCGAGAAGCTTTGCAATATAAGGAAGAAGGAAGGAGGGATGGAGGGATAAGTGCTGCTATCTTCTTCTCTAATCTCGAGTGACGATGTAGGGATATATTAACCAATGCAACCAATAATGTTTTTTATAAAGATTTATCTGAGTGTATTACCAAGTGAGATTCTCTATGTAAGTGCCAATAAGCGGAAGGTGAAAATTGAAATGAAACCTGTAACTCAATAAAACCATTAACAATAATTTTTATAATGTGAAGAAATATGGACAATGTTCAATTTTAATACACTTAGAATATTTTACAATAAAACTTTATAAATATGGTCCGACAAGTATCCAGGGCACGTTTATGTGTCCTTTTATTATATTTTGACAACCAAAGTATTCAAACAAGCACAAAATAACTTCTGGAAGTCTTTGTTGTCGCTACAATTTGGAAATTACTAGTTAGGTTAGGTTCGATTTGCTTCCTAATCTAGGGCTTTTATAATAAAAAAACCTGAAAGAAGAAATCCATAACATTTGGCAGTCCTGGGGCTAGGCGTTGGTTCTATTTCGAAGTTTAGAATGTGTTGGTTTTATGTTAACCATCTCAAAAACTCATGAAAATTGTTCTATTTTACTAGTGGGTAAGGCTGTTCCATCAGTTTGCAGAGCTTAGCACACCATGAATGCGCTTTCTCTGAGGTGATTTCCAGTTTTCTCATCAATTTTGTGTAGTTACATTAATTCAGGTAGGCTATTCCACCATTTTGCAGAGCTTAGCACACCATGAATACGCTTTCTCTGAGGTTATTTGCAGTTTTCTCATCAATTTTGTGTAGTTACATCAATTCACGTAGGCTATTCCATCATTTTGCAGAGCTAATTAGCACACCATCAATACGCTTTCTCTGAGGCGATTTGCAATTTTCTCATCATCAATTCACCTTGGCTATTCCATCATTTTGCACATCATCCATTCTTTTAGATGACACAGGCTGGAGAGCGATGGGGGCTTCCGGGCGCCGTTAATGGAGCAGCTCGGTGCATGAGCAGAAGGTACAGGGATGGCAGGGGGGTGGGTCACAAGGACCGTACCTCCCCTGTCACCATCATTACGCCCTTCCCACCTTCTCGATGCACTTCCTTCTCAAAACGGGTTTAACTAGGAGCCCCTTGATTTTCGCTTTGCTTGGTAGGGTTCTTGTGGGCTAGCGGCTGGTGTCTGTTGCAGATCGATCCCTTCTGACAGGTATTGTTATTGCTGCGGTGAGTGTGATGGAGGACCTGGAGATGGTAGATTATTCCAGCGACCACCTGGAGGGGCAGGATGTGTGGGGAGTGCCAGCTGGAGGTTTAAGGGAGGTTTTGGAGGTTTTACCGGGGCTGGGTACTGTTGAAACAGGACCGACCGGTTTTGGGCTTGAGAAACCGGCATTTGACTTCTCTCCGTCGGATTTCCTTACTTTCTCTCCCCACAGACTGCCTTCGGGGGGATCAGAGGGTTTCTCTGAGCGGCAGACAGAACTTCTGGGTAGTTCGTGTTGGCCGGAAGAAGGGGTTTTCTTTTCTCGGAATGTAGGGTTTCCGGTGCCGGTTCTGGAGGAGGGCTTTGAGGCGGTTGAATATTTTGAC
>LPNX010776464.1:0-49710 GCA_001517045.1 Pseudotsuga menziesii
GAATCTATGATAAAACTGGGTGAGCTTGATGTGCCAGCAACTAGAGCATGAACTCTCTCTCTGTCATCGGAACTTGATCCTCCTTCTCTCTTATTTGAGCCTTCTAGAAGGGAGATGCCATTCTTCTCCAGCAGTTGAGTTAACATATCTATCTACTTTTTCACACAAGAGCTTTCAGTGTGATTGCCCTTCGAACAGTATGAGCACTTGTTCATTTCACCTTTGTTTTTCTTCTTCTGGGTATTTTTCTTGGGACCTTGTTGATCCTCTGGAGACTGCTTCTTGTCTCTTCCTTTCTCAGGTGGATTTTTAGCTTTCTTCTTGCTTTTTGAATCCACCCTCGAATCTCCAGCAATCAAAGCTTGATCTTTGGATGGTTTGATGGTGCCCATCATCACCAGCTTGTCTTGTTCTTGTGTGAGAGATTCCATGAAATCTGCAAGGCTGGGCATCTTCCAGGTTTGAGCTGTGAGTTTTGTGGCATATAAGGTCGAAACAAAGACTGAGTAGTCAGGTCCTAGATTTGAGAGGATGGCCAATACAAGCTGCTCATCTTTCTTTTCAATACCACACTGTTTCAGCTGTAAAACTAGTGCTTTGAACTTGGAGAAGTATAGCTGCAGTGATTCAAAATTATTAGGACTCAGGGAAATCAATTCATTTTTGATTTGGTGTCCCCTCATCTCATCTATCTTTCCAAAGAGTTCAGAAAGTTTCTCCCATACTTGATCCGGTGAAGTTAATCCATCGAGATGGAAAAGGAGGTCTCGGGAAATACTGAGACATAGGAGGCCATAAGCCTCATCTCTCCGATTGTGCCATTTGATCTTCTCTGCAGCAGCATTGGGCTCTGCTTCTGTAGCCATAGTCACCCTATAGAGGCCTTTCGCTCTCAACAAGATCTCCATCTCTGCTTTCCATTCAAAATAGTTGAAGGGAGTGAGGATAGTTTTCTGTGAATCCATAGCTTTAGAAAATCTGTCCCGGCTGTCAGTAGAAGGCTCCCAGTCTTGATGTCAAACCTGCAAAACAATTTTTGAAGGAGAGTAATAACCTACAACAGCTCTGATACCATGTAGAAATTTAGGCCTGCAGTAGATTAATTTCACCCACAACAATTAACAATTGATCATGCAAAATTATCAACAATGGAGACTGAAAATGGAGCTGTAACACAAAATCATATTAACTGAGTGTACAATAGCCAACCCTGTAATAACATAGGCTGCTGAATATATAGAATACATGAGAAAATTGAATGCATAAGGAAGCATCCAAATCTAGCATAAAGCAGGCTTACCCAAAATAGGCAAATCCCCCATAGGTGTAAAAAGCTGATCCCAAATCTATCAAGGAACCCACAAATTAGGAAGGGTGCATAGGCAAGCTAAAGAGTGGTCAAATTGCAGCTCATACATGCTTTTGTATGGAGGAAAGAGTGGAGGAGGAAGAGGCAACAAAGCTGATTCACCTCACCTAGTCTTGCTTTTCTATGTGCCTTAAAACACTGAAAAAGCAGGGTATAAAGCAGAAAAAGCAGAAGGGCACCTAGGAGGCTAGGAATAAAGCAGATTTGATTCCTAAGGCTTTCCCAAGTGCTACATGAGTCAATAATGGAAAGTTTGACCTCTATGGATAGGCAATTGGCAACTTGCACATGGTGGGACTCATGGACTAGGCAAATAAGACAAAAATAAATGAATTAATGTCTAAGTGGGTAAATACTATGGGTTGATTATTCTAACAACAGTGACACTGCTAGTTTCTCTGAAAGTGTGCTATAGGGATAGAATTACAATTCTACGGGGAAATCATGAGAGCCGGCAAATTACACAAGTGTAAGATACTCCAACCAGGATTACTGATGATTTTGACACGAGATTACCATTGAGGCAGGTTAATGGTTCATAGAAACTAAATTAAGAACCAAGGTTATGATATTGACTTGCTTCCCAGTAATGAGTCATTGTAATAGATGGCAAATCAAATTGTTGGGCCTTTAGAATATTTCCCAATTTGATTTCAGTGAATTTTTAAAATGAGATGAATGGATTTGTATTCTCAATTATGAAGTGTCAGATTGAAACAGTAGTACAAAATCTGTTTGTGCTTTACGATTTGTATCCATTGTGTTGACTATGGAATTACTTGCATTACCATAGGATCCCAAACTTCTTGGATATTTAAGCACCCTGAATATGTAGCTTTCACTTTCTCAACAATAAAAGCAGCGTAGCCTTTGCAGATTTTGAGTCTTAAGGAGTCATCTCCCAAACTGGACCCTGTGGATTTCCTTGTAATAAGAATGCGAGCTACAAGAACAAGAGCATCATCAGTATAAGAAAACCTCCCATCCTCTACCTTCAGAACTTGATTTACTAGGTGTTCTTCAAGTTCGATGGATAAGGCACGCCTCATAAAAAGTTCATGTAACAGGTTAAAGCATGCTTTTTGAAAATGTTCAAGGAAGTGTTTTTCATAGGACATATCTGAAACACCAGCCCCCTCCATTCTTTCATCAACTGAAATTTGTGGCTGTAGCATTCGTAAAAGAGCACTGACATGTTCTTCATTAAGTTGGTGACAGGCTTCTTTGTAAAGAGAAGAATGCCAAGTGATATTAATAAATTATCCATAAATTATAGTGTTCCTCTTTCAAGTGATATTAATATAGTTGCTGCTTCCATAAGCCAACAATCAATCTGACATTTTGCCCATTAATGTTTTCCTTTCATCGTTCTGGATTCTATTTTGAAGTGTGTATGACAGCATCTCATGCACATTTTATTGGTAAATGTATTTCATGCTCTATCTTGTTTTGAAAGGGTTGTTGGTGACAACTATGTTGCAAATGAAGAGATTCTTCACATTTTCCATAAGCCAACAATCAATCTGACATTTTTCCCATTAACGTTTTCCTTTCATCGTTCTGGATTCTGTTTTGAAGTATGTATGACAGCAAACAAATGTTTTCTCTGCCTTTGATCTTGGCCACATTCACATTCTGATTGTCTAGAGGGAGGGCCATTGTAAAAGTAGTTAAGAACAGATGAAGTTGTAAATATATGTCCTGCATGATATCACATGATATGATGATAACTATTGCGTCCCAACTTTTTATTTTCTCATTCTCAGTTTGAAAGGGAAATGGCACGTGTAAGGATATCCATATGAATGTAATATGCTTATGTATTGGACATTAAATTCTATCCCTTCAGCACTCATTTGAAACATTATATGCAGACTCTCAGATCATGACTCGGTATATCCCAGTAAAAATTGTGCTCAATCAACCGATTGGTGATAGGAAGTGTTTAATGCTTCCAGCAGTGATGGAGAAATAGACAGACAGATCCGGCTTCCACGCCAAACAGCTATAGTTTTCATAAAGGTTATAATATAGTGTCAATACGCTAAGGTGTAATGTAGACAGTGTTTGTATTTTCCTTAACAAGGATGATGGTTCTCAGTTGGCCATGTTGGTACAAGAGAAGTTTCAGATGGATTTGAAAGTAAGTAGTGCTTGTATACTTGTCATTCTTACACTCCTTCATCAAAATATCAGGATTAGTTGTTGGCTCTTTCTCCTATTCAAATTTGTATCATGTATTCTAGGTCTCTTTAACACAAGATAGGATCTTCCATGCATGATTTTATTATGGGATTGGGAGTCCTCTGGCTGGAGCTTGGAACATTTTTTAAGAAATGACAATGGCATTGTTTCCTTCATGTGCCAAGTTTAAATGATATGTTAATAAGCACAGCTAACTAAGGGAAGTGATGCCTTTGGGATTTCAGAACAGCGGGGTTCTCATTAGGAAGTTGTTCCCCTTCGTCATGGCTCATCCCCATTACCACTTACCACAAATAATACTCATCCGCGGGAGTATACCCAATTTTGAAAAAAAAAAAAAAATTAAAAATTTCCCTGCCGTCGCTTAAGCGACAGTTCTTGATGTCGAAAATCCGATGGTTACTCTCTACCGTCGCTTAAGCGATGACTCTCAAGCTCTTATGCAGTATTTTTTTTTTTAAATTGACTAACCGTTGCTTATCCAATGGATCTGCTGTCGCTTAACCGATGGCATGAAGGTTATTTTCTTAAAAAAATTTCACTACCGTCGAAGAAAGGCTGTCGCTTAACCGACACTTTACATTTAACCAACGGTAAACTTAGGTGTCACTTAACCGACGGTTTTGAACGATGTCGGATAACCGACGACAAGTTTCCAACGCTTAAAAAAAATCAATAGTGTTGTACATGCGACAGGGAAGTGTCGAAAATCCGACAATACTGCCGTCGGATTTTTGGTCGAAATGTAGTAGTGTACAGTCCACCTTTGAACATGGCACCTGCCTGCATTTGCATATCTGAACAGTTGGTTTTTCATCTTGTCTCTGATTCGATCCATTTTGTGAGTCACCTGACTCCTTTTAGTCAATTCAAAGAATTCTTTGTCAAATTCCTTGCATTACACCTGGTCCTATTCTCATTTAAGTCGAAGCTTCCAAGTCATGTGTCGTGTTGTCAAATTTTTCAAAGGGAGTCTCTCCTAGAATCATAACTCATCAGTAACTCCATTTGTCCTTAAGAGTCAATCATTATATAAGTTAATATGTTACTTCAAATCAACTTTTGTTCCTAGTTTCGTGTCACTGATGTGGGAATCATAATGGCCCTACTGTGACAAGTCTATTCCTGTCGACTTCAAATCATTATCTAGGAATTAGACCTAGAAATCTAGACAGTACCTTGGGCCTGCATGCCTCAATGGCAGGTTACCTTGCTTTCAACATGAGTTTACATCATTTACTCTTGATTGAAATATCTCATTGAGTGTTCGACTTCAAGTCCTTTATTCACATTCGATGGTATGTACTGAGATACCTTGGGAATCATTGACATCAATGGTGATTTCCCTCACACTTGTTAACAGTTGAAATCAATGACTCATAATCAAGTGGTCTCTACCATGTTCGACATCAAGACATTGTAATCACATGGTTAGATTCATATCATTTGGATATCGGAATGAAGACCCTGAGTGGTTAGGATAACATCATTATTTCCTATGCTCAGGTTGCGTTTGGAGATCATTCACAGTCATGACACAGATCCACATTGTATGTTTGGTGGCTATGTTCTATATCTAACATTGAGAGGCATAGATCTACTTTGTATATATTGTAGCTATGTCCTACTTCTTGTAGCAGTTATTCACGGATCTACAGTGTATCATTAGTAGCCATGACATGGTCATCATCATAGATCTGCAGTGTATTGGTCTACAGCTATGATTGGGTTGGATAAAGTCAGTTACCAGTCCTATATGAGTCTCTCTCTCTTTTCCTTTGTATCAGACATAAAACTTTGCAAACTATTTCACCTATCACATTCTTCTAGCTTCATACTTTGTGGGGCATTCTATTGGACTTGAAAATATCACGCTGCTTGTCATCCTTTAGGAGAATTTCATGTTTCTTGTTAACCTCCCAAAAAGCCTGGTCTGGGTCACCTTGAGAATTTTTTTCCTTGACCTAGAAGGGACGGCGCTCCCTTGTATTTTTCATAGAGCGTTGGTGGCACCTGCCTCAGTTGAGCAAAAGGCGTCGTTTTCCCTCTTTTTTGGAAACAACCCTAGGTCGACGCTCCTCTTAGTTTGGCTAAGAGTGTTGATGGTTAGTAAAAAGCAAAATAAGATGTTTCTAGAAGCTTCTGTACAGAATCCTTCATGGAATTAGTTCCTATATGCCTGGGAGAGGTGGAATTTTCCTCCCTCACCTATAGGGATCTCATTCTATCCTTTTTTCAAGTCATCCCATGGGTTCTAGGCCTATAAATGAAGCCTTCATGAGGAGAGTGGGGGAGGCCAAAAAAAGCATCCTTATGCTGCTAGTTTGAAGTCTGAATCATAGGCAAAGTAGAGGTACCTTGTGTTTGGAGAGGTCTTCATAGTTATAGGAGATTGTAGACATTCTTGATTGAGATAGAAGCCATCAACATCAAGGATTTTGGTTGTAATTATTTCTCATCCATATATTAATACAAAGACATTTCCCTTTCCTATATTTGATTGTAGTGTTTCTAATTGAATATTATTGGATTCCTTGATCACTAATATGGATAGTCAGTTATCATGATGTTCTCATTCCTTTTCTTTGCCTTGTGATCTCTTTTGTAGATATTGAACCGTTACAAGGACTTTCTGGAGAGAAGATAAACAGATCCAAAGTTGAGGTATAATGTGTTTTATGTTAATTGATTTAATTATTCAAGGAAAGGATATGTTGTTGTGTCTTTTTTTTCTGTTGTTGTGTCTTACATTGCAGAGGAACAAGCAGTGTATGCACTAGTTGAGAATTCTTATTAACAATTGTACATCTGCAACTTCATCATTTCTTCTCTTGTGGGTGATTGCATACAATCCTTCCTACAAGTCAAATACAATTGTATGATTAGAAACATTTCATATAATATAATGACAAATTCTTATGCATAAATATATGTGTTATATAATTATGCAACTATTTCAGCTAATACAACATTCATCCATATCCTATATACATACGGTAACTTTCTAGATGCCTTCCTGTTGTAGAGGAAATTTTCCTATGGCTAGGATCTAAGAGGCCATCAACATACTGGAGTTGAAAGATAGCTGTACAATGTTCTAAAATAATATATAATCAATATTTAGAGATAAGTAGGGTCCATACCTGATTAACTGAAGGCTGTTACAAGCTTTCTCTATCCCTTCTCCTTCTCCTCTTCTCCAAGAGACCTGCAAAATAAATTATACCTTCCTCAAACCAAATAAACTATACGAAAGGAGATTATGTTCAGTAAAACATTAAACCATAAAATGATATACATCATCATATAATTAAAACATAGATTCAAACACATATTGAACAATGGTTTGGGAAGAACAAGGACATCACATCTTTATTAATCATGAAAGAAGTACAAGTATACCTTCCCTTCAAGCTAGGAACTTCTCGAAACCTTGATCTAGTTCTGTTACTTCTCTTATCCAAGGAACTCAGCCTCCAAGTTCTACAACACAAGGATGACAATCTAGGGAAAAGGTGGGGGGAATGAGAGTCCTGATTCCTCCATCATAACAATGCAAAATTTCAAGTCCCCTCTCATGGACCTCTCTCCTTCTATTTAAATATTTCTGAAGAGATAGGGTCGAATAAGGGCCAGTCACAACTTCCAAATTCAATTCCATAACCTCCCAAACCACCCCTAATTTGATATTTTTGATATTTTATCATTTTTAACCACAACAGGATGTAACCGTGTGTAACATGAAGGCAAAGTCATGAGTATAGAGGTGAAACACGTAGGTACCATGAAGGAAAAGTCACGAATGGGTCAAAGATGCTCATTTTTAGGGTATTTCTAGGCATTTCCGTGATTTGGCATGTTCTGTAAAGTTGTTACTAACTTGAATACGTTTCCAAAGGTATGAAGAAAAGGTCAAACAGAGTTAGAAAACTGCAGATATGGATCCTCCAAGTTAGGTATTTTTCAGTGACTTTCAATGACTTTTTTGAAGTGTTGACATGCGACGAAAACATAGGAAAGTGGTCACAGGAAGAGAGTGTGTCATTTTTTGGCTATAACATATTCCCCCTAATGTATGAGGTTATAAGGTAATATGATAGCCAAAATACATTATAAGTGGAGAGAGAAGATAATTCAAGATCGAAAGGCTCGAACAAAGGTACCTGAAAGAGAGATAAATGCCAGACAAAACTAATCTCTAGGACATACAGGTTCATATACAAATCATCGCCATAAATATATAGGAGGATCCAATATGTGTATAACTGATGTAACTATCATGGTCGCACAATATGCAAAAATGTGCCATATAAATTCTAAAGGAGTCATGGCCACAAGTGAAAAAGGTGGATCCATGCTCAATAATCGATCATAGCCAAAAGAATACAAAGTGGATCTATGTCTTTGCAAATTTCATATGAAGAGTGAAAAGGTCTTGCGCAACTCAAGAAATAGAAAAAACATGATTATGCTACTATCAGCCCAAGGTATTCAATCCAAACCTCCCAAAGGTATGAATCCTAACCATGCGAATAAAGAAGCTGAAGTCGAACATGGAGGAAACCGTTTGATTACTGGCCAGTGATGAGAACCATTAACAAACAAGAAGGAAACCACCATTAATGAAAATGGTCCTCAAGGTACCTAGTACATTATAACAAGTGTGAATACAAGGTACTGAAGTCAAACACTTAAAGAATCCATCAAGTAGGAGACATTAAGGTATTCCCACTA
The DNA here is from genome assembly GCA_001517045.1 of Pseudotsuga menziesii. Classification (NCBI taxonomy): domain Eukaryota; kingdom Viridiplantae; phylum Streptophyta; class Pinopsida; order Pinales; family Pinaceae; genus Pseudotsuga; species Pseudotsuga menziesii. The sequence continues at coordinate 8,309 of LPNX010776464.1, forward strand.
CCCAATAGCGAAGGAAATTGCCACTGATGACTGAAATCCCCAAGGTACTGCCATGAACTCTAAATCTCATTCCAAGAGCAAGATGTGTTGACATCGATAGGAAGAGATCCGTTGGAAGCAAGGAATTAAGGCATCCTTCATCATACAACACAAGGCAAGTCAAAGACTGAGTTGATTTGGGATTGGTACAAAATTTTGGAGTAAGGACCATCGAAGACATGAATGTAATGAACTGATACCATGAAATGGCTGACACAAAAAGTTAAGGAAACTATAGAATAGCCGAAAAAGGTTTATCCTTGACAATGAGCATGACACAAAAGTGACTTAGGAATTTTTTGACACAAAGAGACCAACGATACAACTCTACAATGTAGGAGACATTGGCATATTCCCCATGTTAGCACTCTAGGATTCCTTCTAGGTTGCAGTCGAAAGAGCCTGGTAACTTAATCTTATTTTCAATGATGGGTGGATAATTGGACCTAGATGGAATGACTAACTCAATGGATTGTACTCAAGAAAATATTGGTATATCAAGGGTTAAAAGGATTTCAAAATCTATAATCAGATAGGTAATTTTATCAAGATGAATGAAGAAGCTAACTCTATCAACCAGAACATACATATATAAAACAATACATATGANTATCCTTGCTTACAAATCAGTATGTAAGATGACAGTCACCAATGGATTATGTAAAAATAGATAAATAATATAATTAAACTCATAAGCATAGAATAGGTATGAAAAAGAGAATTCTGATAACAGTGAAAGAAGCTTGTATCTCGATATACTAAAAAGACAGTCCTTCACAATTTATAGCATAGTAGTGTATCCAAAATCAAACCTTCAGTCCTAGGACTGAATTCTCCCCCCCCCCCATACAATGATTCTTCAATTAGTTTAAATAAGCTTTACAAATCCATTTCAAAATCCTCAAAAGATGGATCTGATAACCTCTTTTCCTATCTCAAATCTGAATTTGTGAGGTGGCTGGAAAATGCAGAAATTTCTGGAAATATGTTGCTCAGAGATTGACGTATATCTCTCAAATAAAAACAGATTTTGGAAAACTGAAATATTTTTTTGTATATTGGTTTGTTATTATAAAAAAACTTTCTCTCTTATTTGAGATTCGTTTTTAGTGGCCCTACATCTGTATTTCAAAAAAATGTGTCAAATAGGGGAATTCTGAGATCTAAAATTAGGGCTTAGAGATGGATTCGATTCTCCCAATCTGTGACACATGTAGGAAAAAAGAGAGAGGTTATTGTTCTTTGACATGTTAGTAACAGTAAAATCCTCTCTTTTTACAAAATTATTCTTCAGCCGCTCAGAATCATCATTTGAAAATGATGACTCATCATAGTAAAAATGCCATTTTTGCAGTAAATCTTCTCTAAAAGACTCTTAAAAAATTTAATAATACTTCATCTTAATGACTTTATATAACTTAATAAAATAAATTTAACCAATTTATTTGAGGATATAACATCTGGCTCCTACTCGGGGATGGAATCCTCCCTGTGAGGTTCCAAGAACCATAGATCTGATGCCTTTCCTGGACAACAAAATGCATAACCTAGTCTAGTGTTCCATTGGGCATGGAGTCAGCAGTACAATATTCTTCTGAAAACCTTTCAATATCTTCCTTTACAATTGATCCCCTACAAACTTGTATCATTCATGTAGCATGTCCTGCTTATTCAAAAACCAATAACTGGAAAAGTCTACTTGCTCATATAAAGAGCTTATTCTCTTTCCTACTCCTAATTCTAATCAATAGAGGATTCTTATCAACTGACATCATGCTTCCAATGAAGCCATGTCAGAAATTGATATGCTAAACTTATCCTTGATCTTGACTCCAAAAATAAAGGAATATATATCCAACAGAAAAATGGTTTGAACAGATGATAAAACCAGCTTTCATCTGACGGAAATACTTTAACATCTATGTTGTTCATGGATTCCAAATAGTTTGCAATAGGATCATAAAAGACAACAGGAAATACCTCTTTATGCCGCTAATCTTTTCCTTCACTGATGTTAATGCTGAATGTGGACTACTCAACCTCTCTCAGTGGAAAATGCAAACTCAATTGCTGATCTGAACCTTTCTACTCCTTATCTTTCAGGTTTCCAAAAAGGACCATCTGATCTTCATGACAACCAAATTCAGTGGATGCATTTGATACAATGTCAAAAGCATCTATACTATGGTTATCATACTAAAATTCACTAATATCTTTGTCATAGTAAGAGGTGTCCCCTACTGCAGCATACTCATCATGAATGTTTAGTTCTTTATTCAATAAATTGAATTCATGACAGTATTCGTGATATAAAAGATCAGCTAAAAATATTCCTTTGCAAAACAAATGAAAGGCATCATGAAAATCTGCCAAAGAGTTGATACTCGCAATAGGAGGAGACTGGTACCAATCATGAGAAAACCCCTCTAATGAATATCCAAATAGTTCAATATGAACATCTTCATGCATGATTTGCAACCGGTGAATGCAATCATGAAAATCCAACAAATGTTTAGCTAGTACTTCCCAATCTTCTCCTCGAAATATGGGAATACTACGTTCCCATTCATCTCTACTAGGAACTGGATTAGGAAAACCAACAATCTTTGAAAAATCACAGAAATAATACTTCTTTGCTAATATCTGGTTCATTTCATACTAGTGGAGTCACCAACAGATTTCTGAAAATGGAATCGCCACTAAATCTATCCTTCATGGAATCGCCAGATAGATCATTACAACCGAAATAATATCTAGGCTTTGTCTATCATCAAAGATGGAACTATGTTGTCTCCCAAGGAAGCTGAGCTTCAATATCCTCTCCCCAACAACGGTGCCAATTTGTTATCACTCCAGAAGTCTTTCCCTGACTGTGAAGGGAATGAGCATGGTAACTTAAATATTCAATCATGTATGGGAAAAAGAATCAATTCGGATGAATACATATGCTCACATCCGCTCAGAAACACATGAATCCATTCGAAAACAAAGGATTTCTACTATACTGTTCAAAAGGTTTAAATCAAATTAATCGAAGCATGGAGAATACTTATCATACTAGCATAAATATACACACAATAGAAATTGTGAATGGCCAGTTATGTTAGGTAAAGTATTTGCAGTCCAAGATCATCAACATAGTGATAAGATGATAGTTACCAGGCGTTAGATGAAGCACGAAAGAATACATATAGGTTTAGTACATCGATAAATAGATGATATGACATTCATCTGTCATCAGATATACATAAACATGAAAATAAAGAAGATGAAAACTGAACAAACATAGCAAAAGAAGCTTCTATGTCAAACTGAATTCATAGATGTCTGAATTAAGGTATGCCCACAAGCCTCCAAAGTTGAATCACAGTCCTCATACTATTTTATTTTCCCCCCTTTTACAATGATTCTTCAATGAGTTTAAATAATCTTTATAGATCAGTTTCAAGACCCTCAAAAGATGGATCTGATAACCTCTTTTCCTATCTCAAATCCGAATTTGTGAGGTGGCTGGAAAATGCAGAAATTTATGGAAATATGCTGCTCAGAGATTGACCCATATATCTCAAATAAAAACATATTTTGTAAAACGGAGAGAGGTTCTTTTATAATTATTTGTTATGACCAAATACCTCTCTCAGTTATTTTATATTTGTTTTCATTTTCCTGACATATGTACTGCAAAACATGTGTCAAACAGGGAAATTCTAAGATCCAAAACTTAGCTCTCAGAGATGGATTCGATTCTCCAAATATGTGACACCTGTAGAAAAACTGAGAGAGGTTATTTTTCTATGACATATTATTCACAAAAATTTTTGACTGTTTCTCAAAATTATCCTCCAGTAGCTCAGGATCATCATTTGAAAATCATGACTCGGCACTAGGAAAAATGCCACATTCCTGAAAAACGAATCCTCATCTTGCAGGGGAATTTTGACTACCTTCCCGAGTTCTAAATACATATATGAAATTACCATTGGAAATATTAGGATGTCTAGTTGTCAATAAACTATTTGAGCATGTAAATTGACCTCTCCACGACTGAGAAAATTGAGTTTTTTTAAGGTACGTTATCGTTTGACAAAGCTGTTCTTTGACATTTTTTATAAGCAAAGCAATTTCTCAATAATTCTTATCAAATACAAATTCAGAGCTCTTTAAAACGACTCTTAGAAAATTAAAAATATGTCTGATCTAATGATTTTACTATCACTTAATGAAATAAATTTGACCAATTTATTTGAGGAGATAACACCCCATATAATTGGAAAAGAGCCCAACTGGACGAGTAAAAACTTTGAATTGGGATAAGGTCGAAAAATGGGACCCAACTGTTGATAGAATCAAAGCAGGTGCTTTGTTCAAGGAAACAAGAATTGTTGGCATGATTTAAAAAACATGTGAATGAGCTTCCCTTCCCTCTATCGTGTAAAGGTTTAATGATTCTAAGAAAGAAAACTCAAGAACTTCTTCATTTTTTATAAGCTCGAAGAATAAACAGAAAAATGCTTGATAAAGCACTAATTCATGGATTTCACAATCCTGAATCAATGGATGCTCGATGGTGTTTTCATAGTTTTGAGAGTCTAAAAACTCCAAAGAAGACTCTATGGGGGGTGCTTTTTCATAAAGTTAGTCTCCTAAGTCTGAAAAAGTATAAAACAATATAGAGGAGAACTCTCTTAGCTCAGGCGAACTAAGGTATTCCTTTTTCGTAGTTAGTCGACTAGGTATGAAAAAGGGGTAAAATATCACCAAACCGACGCACCTTCAAAAGAAATCATAAGTACTTTAGTTTTAACGAGTGTGAAGGAAAGCAAGATCACTCGAAAAGTTCCATTTATTTTCGAGAATGGTATGGACAACAATAAACTTGATCCTTTGTTCTAGGGTTTAGCGAGCATGACAAGGACATAAAGTACACTTAAAATATTTTTCATGTTTAGGTCCGGAGAACGAAAAAGAGAACACTAAGCTCAAAAAGGGTCCTTTTGCATAAGTTTAGTCCTCCAGGTCTGGAAAAGACATAAGACTATTCCTGAAGATAATCTTCTCAATTCCAAAGAAAAGAGATTGTTCCTTTTTCATAAGTAATCCACATGGCCCGAAAAAGAGATAAAATACTGCCGATGTGGATGATTGTTCAATTTACCTTAATGAATTTGAACAAACAAGTTTACTCAACAATCTAGTCAATTTTAAGGAGTCGGAGCAGGGCTTAAAGTTAACTCGATATCTTTCCCGTGAATTTTTAACGAGTCCAAAAAAGTCAACTCACAATCTCCTTACTATTCTTAACAAGCTCGAAGGAGAGCAGAAAGAATGCTCTAAATGCGAGGAGATGAGTGTCAGAGGTAGGAGAGACTACTCTAAGTGTGAGGAACAGACCTAAGCATAATTTAAGGAACACAAGAAAGATAAAGACACTCGAGGAACGCCTCCTCAAGGTAAAAGGTGTCAAGTTGCAAATGAAAAATGATAAAAGGCTAAGCAATGATGAGAATAGAGATGAGGGCTTACACAATGAGATGAAAGTGTGGAAGTCACCATCAGGCTTATAAGTGTGAGCAGGGAACATGCAAATGCAATTACAAATTGAATAGCAAGGCAAGGTCAGTAAACAATTTTGGATCCAACTAGAAATCCGGTCTCCAAGAAACATCAACATCAATATCATATTTAGAAGGAAATATCAAATGTAGGTCACTTTGGAATAAATACATTCAACTTTTCTATCTTTCACATAAGGTGAAGTCAAGGAAAAATCAACCAAAGAAAATTCTATAGTACCAAGGCCCGAGGGTTTATAATCAATAAGATAAACCTTTGAATAAGAGAAAAAAAGGGAGATAGAGTCCACAGGAACAAACTCAGTATCATAGGAGTTGAAAAATCTAGAAGAAAAATCAAACTCATCAGGACCACTGACTTGATGTTTAAAGGGAGAGTCAAAATACTCAACAAGACCAACATAAGGAAATCAATCAATGGAAAGATCAGGGTTAGACTCAATCATAACTGAACCAACATCCATAAGAAGGTCACATTGTATCAGAGACTCTAGGAATACTTCATCAGAATGAAGTAGACCATCAAATATAGGACACATATCTAAACTTTCAAATGGATCAACATAGTGGAGAGCAGACTCCACAGTCTGTATAAGATGGATCACCTGGTCAATTTCTAGGAATGAATCCCAAGAAGGTAAAAATGAACATAGAGGCTTCTTCTCAGTAGCAATTGAATGCAAGGGATATGAGGCCACATAGCTCACCCATGGAGGGGTAGTGCCTATCGAGACACTGCGAATCAATAATGGAAAGACCTAGTCTTGAGATGGGTCAAGAGAGGGATCAAGAAAATCCAACTGATCGATAGTGACAATGTCTCTGTTTGATTAAATTTAATCACATAGAAGAACGTTGACACCACAACCTGCATGAAATAAGCATAATCACACTCGAGGAGCATATTGAAGTCCAAGGGGTCTTCTATCACAACGAAATAAACTAAGACAGTCTTCCCACCGAAAGTAATAGGTGTTTGATAAATAATTCCCAAAGCTATACTAGTTCTTCTATCAAAATCTAGTACATGATTAGGAGTCAACACAAGGTTGGGAGATCCCATGCCTCGCCAAGGACAAGCAGACAAGATACTAACCGAGGCTCCTTCATCAACAATAGAACGAACAATTGTGTATTGTCTAACTTGGACCTTTATTTCGAATGGTGCATCATAAGGAAGGCACGGGTCAACTAGGCTATCCCAATCAAAGGAATCAATCTGAGAGCTTGGTGGGGGTTCATCCGAAGCAAGTTTAGTGCCTCCTTGTTCAGTAATTTCTGAACTAGCAGTGAAGAAAATGTTACTAGCAGACACTTCACTCTCCAAAAGAAGAGTGGGATTGATCGACGATGGAATCGATTCAACCGCTTCATGAAAGTCACTCTCTGAAGGGAGAGTAGGATTTACCAAAGATGACATTGGTTCAATCACATAAGTATCACTCTCTAAAAGAAGAGTGGGGTGAACCAAATATTGGGAAGGTTCGACCACTAGTTCAACTAAAGGTTGAGTAGGTTGTTGAGAAATTACAAGTTGTTTCGGAGCAAGAAATCCTTGAGTCTCGGACCACACTCTTCGCAACTCTATGATAGAAGGGAACTGGTGAGTAAGATGATCTCTCTCATGTATATTACAAGGGAACATAAGTTTTCCTTTCGAACAACTATTTTTCTCAATGGTGTCAACATGACTAGCAGTGGCTGACTATTTACACCCAGCATGACCATCAGAGGCTGGGTGACTGGGCACAAGCTGACTAAGAGAAGCTGGTTGTTGAGAAACATCAGGATGTTAAAACATGGGATGACCTTGGAACCAAACTCTTTATACCTCTACGATGATAGGGCATTGATAAGTAAGGTGGTCTCCCTCACAAATCTTACAAGGGAACTTGAGCTTGTGTTTTGAATGGTTAGTCTTTTCAACAGTGTCAACATGACTCATAGTGGCTGATTGTTTTCCCTCAGCATGACATACAAAGGCTAAGAGTTTCCCCCCAGCATGACCTGTAGAGGTTGAGATACTGGGTCCAACATGACCTACAGAGGTTGGATGGGTAGGATCAACATGCTTCACAGAGGTTGAGTGTGTGCCCCCAGCATGACCTGCAGAGGTTGGATGAGGTTTCCCTGCATGACCTACGGAGGCTGAGAGACTGTATCCGAGATGGTCTACAGATATTGGATGGGGAGGTTCAACATGACCTACATAGGTTGAACGGGTGCCCTTGGTATGAACTATAGAGGCTCAGTGACTAGGTCCAACATGACCTGCAAAGGTTGGATGGGTTCCACCAGCATGACCTACAGAGGCTAGGTGGTGACAATCAACTTTACTTGCATAGGTTGAATGCTTAGATAAAACATGAATTGCATAGGTTGGATGGGTTCCCCATTTATTTCAAGTGTTCTTCCTATTCTTCCTTCTTTTACTCCTTTTAGACTGTCAGTTACTAGTATAAGAACTTTCACCGCATGAGGTAGAAGGAGGAGGCGAGGCAACAATAGGTGAAGGGGTAGAAATTTTTTGATGCCCTTGATATAAGGAGCTTACTTGAGAAGCATCAGGGGAATTCAAGATAGTTGGAGTGGAAAATAACCACATCAGTATCCCTAGGGTGAATCCAGGTAGATTCAAGGTGGACATCAAAGGAACACCAACATTCCCTATGATAGGAATAGTACAAGGAGTCCCTAGCAAGGGGAGCTCCTGGTTGATGTTCATAGTGGTGTTAGCCATAGTTTCAAATAAGCAGACGATGTCTGAGTTTGGTAGGAAACCAATAGTACAAAGAACACCCCACTAGGATAAAATACCTAAGTATGAAACCAAGTAAACAAAGATGACTTCTAAAGGAAATTCTGGGATGATGAGGGCCCATAACTAACCAGTGAAGGAAGGAGAGTAGTTGCTTCGCATATCGTGAAGAGTTATTTGGGTGCAAGCACTGGAATCACCCAACCACCCTCCAAAATTCTCAACCGAGGTTACCTTCTAAGTCTACCCTAGGAACACTAGAAATAACTTTCCAATGCCACTCGTGTAAGATCCTAGCAAACAAGATACTAAGGCTACCAAAATAGTGGAGAAATTCCATCAGAACAATCATCAGTCTAGATGATACACATGGGCAAGGTAATTAATCCTAAAACTCAAGCAGTACTAGGATCCACACGAGGTCGGGACGAGGTACTGGGTAAGTCCTCAAACATGCAACAACTCTAGTGTAAGCTCTACTGAGAAGAGGATGGGTATCTCCAACAGCTCAATATCAGATCACCTCATGCTTGAATATTTTGTGAGGATCTTTTTGGTGTCTTTCTCAACGAAGATGGATTTCCTAAAAGATAGGAAACTATGTTTGAGTTTTAAGTTTTGGGCAGTTAAGATATCCCTAACCCAAAACACTAGCCTAGACTAGTGTGTGTCGTCCCTAGAAAGAAATATTTACTAATATATTTTATATATTAAGTGTTTATTTTAAAGGGTTGTTGATTACTCAAAGGGGGTGGTGAAGGTGAAACCAATGGTTTTTTGACTCATTGTTGAAACAAGATGACTAAGCAAAGAGAAATAAAATGAAAAAATCAAGAACTACTTCTCTTTCTTTTTCAAATGGAAACTTGAAAGCCACAAAAGAAAAACTTATTTTTTTTTATTTTTTCAAGAATAATGATATGCAGTGCATTAAAGACAAAACCATAATATACATGCATATTAAAACACTAATATGTTCTTTTTATTTTATAAATGCAAAAAAAACTACCTACAAACTAATGTACATAGATAACAAGAAAAAAAAGGACTCCTGTTGTACAACCACCAAAACGACTCTAGACTGCCCAAAAGTCAATATAAACTCTATTTGGAAGGGAATCTTGCATAAGAAATAAGTCAACTACTTTGGCATGGTCAATTTAACCAACAAGGAAAGAAGGAAATGTTATACAAAAATCTTGTCATCATCATGTGATAAGACCTTTGACATACCTATTTTCCCTTAATCCCAGCACTTGGAGTGGAAACCCATGCTAATTGTCAATATTTCATGAAAATTCCCAATGCCATGCTTTCCTTGTTGTCCAGGAGTGGTACCTTGTTCACACCACCTATCCCTTGTTGTCCACAAGCAGTGCCACCTCTTATGGCCCTTAGTCCATAGTCATTTCTTACCAGAACTGCTCTGTAATTGAAGGAGAAATGCAGTACCTTGGGTAAAAAGGGAAAAAGAGAAGTTTCTCAAGGCTTCTAGATCATGAGCCTCGTGTCCTCCCTTATCCCTATCATTGTGGGTCAGTTGAGCTCAAGATCCCTCATTCTAGGATCTTAGAGGCCACGTCATCCACTAATCTCTCAACCATCCCTATCCATTGAGCCTTATAAATACAAGTTCATATCCATGGTTGAGGGGGAGAACTCTTAAGGTATTGTTATGTTGTTGGATTTATCACTTGGCCCAAGCCATTGGAGAGCATAGAGAGCTCAATTCGGAGCTTATGGGGATGAGAGTGCTTGGTTTCATGGATATTCATGTCAACACTAAGGCTTGATTGGTTGTAAACTTATCCATTTTTATATTAATAGAAAGCTGATTTCCATCCCACATTATTTTTGTTGTTTGATTTCACATGTATGTTGTTAGATTCCTTAGTCACTAACATGGATTAGTATATCATATTCTAGTAGCTTTGATGTGTTTGCATGTTTAAGCTTATTATAGGTACACATGGTTACTATCGAGGCATCACATTCCAGGTATCTACAGCGTCCAGGGAGTGTCTTCAACCTTTGTCCTTCATTTGTTCTGGATTTGAACCATTCAAACCGGTGGAACACCTTACTATCCACAGAAGGTGAAATATTCCAGCTAACAAATCTAGCAACTCCACTGGGGAATAGAGATATGTATCAGTTGTTCTGATCTTCCTCGGTTCTCAACTCTTGTCCAAATCTAGGCTCCTTCTCCAACTCTCTTCAATCAGATCTACTTTCTGACTTAGACCATTTGGGTTTGAAACTTCTAGAATTGTTCAAATCTGAATCATTTCGACCTTTTGTGCTCTGTTTTTATACTCAATCTATCAGTTTTGACCTTGATCTAGTCTTTTTTTGATTGGATCTATCGTTTTCTTTGTGTTTTGGAATTTTACAGGAAACCGTGCCCATGCAGTGTACGAGGAGCGGTGCCACCGCCTAAACAGAGTGGGAATCACGCGGTGCCATCGCTTGTATCCCATTGGTGAGAAGCAGTACTGGGATAGAACCACCCTGTCAACACCTAAGAAGCATGGTGCCAGGTAGGCATCATTCCAAGGCCCTTTTTCCTCATTTATTTTGTAAAAATTTGAGTTGTGTTGCTTTCAGTCCTGCACTGTTAGGCTTGTGTGACAGAATATGATGCTTGTGGCTTGAAATTGAATGGTTTAAGATTGGTTTGATTAGGAAATTCAAAAGCTAGATTAGGTTTTTTTATTGTTCATTCACTTTGGTGCTTGTTGGTTGTGTTTGCGAAAGGATTTCTTGTTTCTTGAAAAGCTTAGGGTATTAGTAAGATCTATTTTTGTTTCTATTATATAGACTAAAAGAAGAACACTAGATTAGCTTCTAGGTTTCATTTCTTGTTTGTATAGTAAACTTCTTTTTCCTTCCTTTAAAAAAGAAAATTTTTGACTGAGTCTAGGTTATCATCATTGAGCGTTGGACATTGGTTCTCTGATTGGCTTCATAAGCTTTCAGGATCTTCATGTTCTTTCATCTCTTATGCATTTAGAACTATCTCAATCAAAATAAAAAATATGGTAGTTTTAAGTTAGATTTGCTTATGTTTTGAGAAAATTGAGAAAATAGAGTGCATTTGCATATAGTGTGATTCTTGTTTTTATTTTAGGAAAAGAGATTCTTCCCCTTCTCATTGCTTTTAGAAAAGAGAAACCAGTTTGGAAGAGTACTGCTTGTCTTTGATTTTGTGTTCAAGACTGTTGTTTGGAAGTATTTTTTGGTTTTGAAACAAAATAAAATGCTCTCTTTCCCTCTCGTAAGTAGGCATACTGAACGATAAAGTGAAATATTTGCACAAGCATACTGCATGGTTTTACTTTTCTGTCAAAAAATCATGCATTCACCTAACCGCCCACTTTAAAATTAAAACTTAACGGTAGTTATAGGATAAAATTTATGTAGCAATTGGAGTGATAGGTTAGAGACATGTTCGAGTGTCGTTATACGTAGGAGCTGTCATTGTTTGTCCGCATTACATTCTGGGACTTGCGCGGTTCTTCCATGTACTGTCAGTATATCGAACGGCCTTTCACGTACCCTTGAGGTATATAGAAAGGTACTTCACATACTCAATTGTATATCGAAAGGCCCCTTGTGTACGGTTATGCATTAGACAGCACTACTTCCAATTCGATCTCCCACATACCTTGAGTATATCGGGAGACCCCACTAGGATGCCCTATCCATCTGAGAAAAGCCCTTTGGTCATCTTACTTGGATCCATACACTGAAAATAGTATGCGAGGAGATTACTACGCATGTACCCTAGAGGTATATTGTGAGTGGCACCTTCTTGAAAATCCTGGTGAGAGACCTAACTTTTTGAACTCCTCCTATCATTTTAAGTGTGCTTGTTTTGACCTATAGCTTGTGTAGGGAAATTTTTTGGTGCGTTTTCTAGTTTTTCAAACCCTAGGTTAGATAGGAACTATACAAACTGGCTGATTTAAGATAGTCCAGAAGAGTACGGGGCTTGCCACCCAATTTTAATCCTGGTTCACGAGAAAATCCAATGGAAGTTGTCGATTAAGGAGCTGCTATCACCTCCCAAGTGAGAGATAATGTGGTTGTAGAAAGTGGAGTACCATATTATTCACACTCACCTCCCTTGGTCCAACAACCTTCTCGGGGAAATACCTCGTTCCATTCTCCCATGGAAGGTCATGTTGACGATACAACTCTTCCAGATTATTGTCCCAATGCTCCATTTTGGGATACCTCTATAGGACAGGCCACTGCGTCATTTGGCACCCGTTTAAACTCTTCTGAAGATGAAGAAGAATGTAGGAAATACCGTGCTGCCATTCTCCGTGCATAGGAGATTGACAAGAAAATAGATGAACTATTAGGCCTGACACCATCATGTTCCACATCTGTTCCTGTGGGATATCGTTCACTTGCTAATTCTATGAGACCCATTGAACTTATTATAGATCGTGCGGTAACACCACACAACCCAGGCCAAATTACCACCCCCACCACCTCTCATGTTATGTCTGTTCCCAATCTTCCTAGGTCTTCTGCACCTAGGGCCCAACCTTCAATTCTTGTTTCATCAGTACCTTCTAGTTCCAGGGGGAAACCCCCATCACGGCCTATGTTATCTGGCACTGGAATTGTGCCTAGTCAAGGGAAGACCTCTAACATAGAACCATCTATAGTTTATGTCCCTCCCACCCATTCTAATGTGGTTAATCCCCCATCTAGTTTAGGTCAGCCCTTGGGGGCACAACTTGTAACCGTTCAAACTTCTGGAGGTTATGGTTATCAAATACCTGTAGGTAATCATCCACCCAATCCTACAGGAATGCCTTATGCTGGAATTCCATACCCTAATAACACTTTTACGCCATGGGGGAAATCCAAATGGTATTACATGCCAGCTATGGGAGAGATACCTATACATACTGTGGGAGGACCACCTTATGGAGGTCCTCCCCCTAGGGGCCTTATGGTCCCGGAGGATTTGGCAACTTTCCTCCTTTTGGTCCTAGTTGTCCTGGGGGGCCTGGTGACTCTGGAGGGTCTGGTGGTCCTGGTGGTCCTGGTAGTCCCAGTGGTCCTGGTGGTCCTGGTGGCCCTGGTGGTCCTCCTATGGGAGGCCCTAGTGGTCCTAACGACCCTGGTCCCAGAAATCAACCACCTGCGGGTGGATTTTTTGTTAGTTCTTTGTCACAACAACCTGTTTTTTAGTCAACTTATGGTCCTACTGGTAATTATATGCCATATCAATATTACCAGTATGTGCAACCCCACCGACAATTACCTTTCCTAGCAACTTTGGACTTACCTGACTTGTCCAAGTTGATTAATGACCCCATTTGACAAAATACCTCATGGCCTCCCATTCTAGTAAAGTTAACATCAGATATCCCAAAATTTGATGGGAAGCAGGGAGACGATCTGAAGAACCATGTTATGACATTCCATTTGTGGTGTTCTTCAAACTCCCTCATGGATGACTCCGTTCAGTTACAACTCTTTCAGTGAAATTTGACCGGTAGAGCCGCGAAGTGGTACATTGAACTCCCACAACATTCGTTTGTGGATTTTGGCTCGTTGGCAACCGTGTTTTTTACACACTTTCAACTCCCTATTCGTTATGAAACGGGCACTGATCTTTTAACTTCTCTATGATAGAACACCTCCACCCACATATCCGTTCATATTCATGAGTGGAGAAGGCAGAGAAGGCTTATTAAGGCCCATATTCTGGATAAGTTATTAGCTGATTGGCTTACCAAATCCTTGTTGCCTCCTATTGCCCGAGATGTGGCTATGGGCAGTGTCGTTATTGAAGAGTAGGCTATTAGTCGGGATCAGTACCTAGACTTGGTTTATTCCCAGCCTGGAACTCTTTATGACCTAATTCCTCAAGCTCCTCACCCCAGCACCGATCCCCCCAAGCCACCAGCAGAAGTACCCATTGATAGGATTGCTGGCTCCCAATCCCCGTCCGTAACAAAACCTGCCAAGCAACCCCAAACTGCCACCCCTACTCCTTCGAATCCTAAGGTTTCTGCCGAGGTCAAATCTATTCAAAGTACTCAAACCTTGGGTAATAATAAAAGAAAGGTAAAAATAGAAATAAAAAACCTAGAAACCAATAGGAGACTCCAAGACCAACAAACAATGATAACGATAAAGGGAAAAGGAAGGAAAAATATTCTTGTCTGCTACGTGGCCGAGGTGACCATTTTTCAAATGAGTGTCCTCGTCGGGATGAAATCTCCCAGTTTCTGAAGTCCAATCTCGCACCCGCAGTAATTACAGATCCTTTCCCCTCTCAGCAACAACTGATAGACCACATGTATAATCAGGATAACTCTAGTTTGTCAGAGGAAATTCATATGATGTCTTCAGATACCATCAATCTGCAAACTTGAAGTCAAAATTATGACAAACCCGCAGATAAGAAAGAATATCATTCTTCTTCAAGGAAAGCTCCCTCTACTAATTCTCTGGAATCCTTGTCTACTGGTAGGATATTTAGACACTTAGGAGTTAGTTAAGATCAACTTGTGTAATATATTCGTTAGGTAAAAGTGTGTTTCTTTAGTATGCATTAGTATGCATTTGTAAATATTCTAATCCAATGGTCACGATATGTTCTAGACATAGAGTGATCTGACGGTTCAATTTCTCTTAGATCATACCTACCATTGATCCATGTCTTAACACCCGATTGGTCTATGATCTCTATTTAAAGAGCATAGAGGGTCCTTGGCTAGTTGATCGATTATGAGAAGCTCATGTAACTTTCTTTCTTTTGCATAATAAATTGCTCCAAGTAGTTATTTGGCTGGGGCCGTGGACTGTTTCCCTCTCGAGGATTTTAAACACGTGACAAATATCGGTGTGTTGATATGTGATCTATTTGTGTGAAGTGGTATCTAAAGGTGTTTGGTCTTTTGGGAGTACCCTGTGAACCCGAACATGGTATCAGAGCTTTTATGAAGAGCCGCTTTCGGTTTTGATCAAGATCTAGAACCGGTGTTGCCGAAACTTTGAAAGGGTTTTTGGTTCTGGAATTTCTATGCATTTGTGGCCTATGGGAGCTATTCCATTGCGTCTGGAGCACCGTTTCCATTGTAAAATAGTTTTTGTTTCACCGAAAACCATTTCCATTTACTCTAGAAACACCCATTTCAGCAAATCTGAAGGTATAATGTTACAGTGATAGATTTGTTTTTTTTAATCTCTCATATTTTATCAGTTTATTATTAGATCTTTTATATTTTAGTCTCGGACTGTTGTTTTCCCTAACTGCGTATGCTCTTTTCTGTGCACCTTACACGATCGCGGCGATTCAGAAACAGTAAGGGAAAGTTTTTTTTTTGTCTTCTTGGCTACGTATGGTCTTTTCCGTGCACCTTGTGCAATCATGGCAAATCAGAAACAATGAGAAAACTTGAAAACGTAGAATTTCCGAGTAAGCTAACCAAGATCTAACCCCATTGTGTGGAAAAAGCTTTTTTTGTTTTTTGTTTTTTCATTTTTTTTTGTGATTTGCAGGAAAAGAAAGCAAGCACAGAAAACGAGAGAGAAGAGTTTAAAATAATAATAAAAACCCTTCCTCTTTCCAACGTTTTATGTACCTTTTAAACTTAGCTCACTTGGTCTAAAGTTGCTTTACACCTTGATAAGTCTTGATTTCAAGTCTTATCAAGATACTTTTTAGTGCATGCAATTTCTATTTTCAAGTTACTTTATTGTAAAAGTGCATCTCACATTAATAAAATAAAATAAAAGTGAGTCACTTAAGTCTTTTACTTTATTGCCGCACTATTTAAAAAGTCACATTATTGTAAAAGTGAACATCACTTATTCTACAAAAGTGATTCACTTCAAAGCAACTTTATTGTAAAAAGTGATTGTCAAAGGTTGATCTTGGAAAGAGGGGGCTTTTTTTTTTAGTTGGTCAAGTTAATATCTGCCATGTCACTATTGGGAACATCTTCAACATTTTCTTTGATCAAGCATAACTTCATCATCCAGAATCAGTTTTAAGTGTCGTTTTTTTTAAAACCACATATTTTTTTGAGCTCTTTGCATACAGACAGTTATTTTATATTTTTTCAGCCATTATTTTATAGTATGGCCGCCCCTTGTGATGTTATACTTACAAGTTCTAACTATTTCTCATGAAAATATCATATGGAGGATGTTCTACAAAGTAGGGGACTTTTCAGGATAACCTCAGGGAAAGAAACAGAACCCACTGATGATGATAAAAAAATTAAATGGGTAAATAGATGTGATGAAGCTCGTCAATTGATTGGGATGTCAATCTCTACTAATTTGTAATTCCGCATATATGGAATTGATGAACCTAACAAAGCTTGGGAAAAGTTGGAATCTGTGTTTGGTAAACACAATGAAATTCGGGGACATCAACTTGAGAATGAGTTGCTTTCCTTGAATCCAAATTATTTTTCATGCATTCAAGACTATTTATCTAAATATAAAACTCTTAGATTATTATGTGCAGAATGCAATATTGAGAAAGAAGACAAATAATGTATTTATCATATTCTTTCCAAACTTGGACTTGCATACTCTATTTTTGTATCTACATTCTACTCCATAAAAGAATCATTGACTACAGCTAGCTATCAAGAGCCTAGTCTTGAATCCTTTTGTGATTCCTTAATTAGAGAGCAAGATAAGCTCACTCATCTTGGAATAATTAACAATGTAGATACATCTGGGAAAGCCTTATTGTCAAAACAAAAAGAAAAGTCCAAGCCTCCCAAGAAACAGAATTTTCGCAATAATAAGAAAAACAACAAGGGTCCCAAACCCTCTTAGTCAGCTCCTTCTTTAAAAAATGACAAAGGATCCAGGAAAAAAGGAAAGAAGACTGAGCGTCATTGCAATTTTTGTGGGAAAGATAATCATGATGAATCTAAGTGTTTTAAGAAGATGGAAGCCTTGGAAGCAGCAATGAAGAAGCACCACATTAGCCTAGATTCGTCTTCAAAATCTAACTCTCATGGACATGCACTTTGTGCTTCTGGTTACTCTTATACTGTATCTTCTTCTTCTACTTCAAATGAATGGCCCATTTATTCTGGAGCATCTTATCATATGGCTAAGGATAAAACCATCTTTTCTACTATGCATGAATGTAACACCAAACAAATATTTGTTGGTGATGATAGATCTCTAAGTGTTGTAGGATCTGGAACAGTTCCAATAGAAAATGGTCATTTCAGTGACGTACTATGTGTTTCAAAAATTTCCTGCAATTTGTTATTAGTCTATCAAATTACTCATTCAGGTGAAGGTAAAACTGTGACGTTTACACCTCACCAAGTTGTAATCAAGGATTTTTAAAATCCTCAAAATATCCTTGCTACTGGAATTGTTGATGATATTACCAGGTTGTACAAATTTAACAACTTTGGGTCATCGCCTTTTCCTTTAGTTTTTGTTGCTCGTAGTGATAACTTGAGCAAACTTTGGCATGAGCGATTTGGTCACTTAAATTACCGCTCATTGCAACAAATATGTAAAGACAATATGGTGACTAGTCTTCTGCTGGTATCTTGCAAGGATGGTGTTTGTTCCAGTTGTGTACTAAAAAAACATCATCGGGACAGTTTTGACAAACGTGCCTCTTGGCACACCTCGGTTCCCTTGGAGCTTGTGCACAGTGACTTGTGTGGCCCTCTTCCATCTACTTCATTTTCTGGTTTCAAATATTTCTTAACTTTCATTGATGACTACTCCAGATGCACTTGGTTTTACTTCTTAAAACTTAAGAGCGAAGTATTTAACATGTTCTTGGCCTACAAGGCCCCCCTTGTTGAAAAACAATCTGGTCATCAAATTTTAAAGTTAAGATCTGACAATGGAGGAGAATATGTTAACAACAAGTTCACTAATTTTTGCACTAAACAAGGAATCCAACAACAGCACACTGTTCCATATACACCATAGCAAAATGGTGTAGTTGAACGGAAGAACCGCACTTTAAAAGAAATGGCTAATTGTATGATCCAATCTAAGGGACTAAGTCTTCAATATTGGGATGAGGCCATAAATTGTGCAAATTATATAGTTAATCACACACCCACTAAAGTTTTACAAGGTATAACACTGGAAGAAGCATGGAGTAAAATTAAACCAGATGTAAGTCACTTTCATGTGTTTGGTTGTGAAGCATGGGCTCACATTCCAGATGAAAAACAGAAAGCATTGCAGCCTAAAAGTGAAAAGTGCATATTTGTTGGATATTCTGAAGATGTAAAAGGTTATAGACTTCTTCAGCCACATTCTCATGATATAATAATTAGAAGAGATGTTAAATTTGATGAAAATCTCTTGGCCTACGAGCCTAACTTGGCGGGTGTGCCATCTTTGGCCTGCGAGCCTGATTCAACGATTGTGCCTTCTTCTTCTTCTTCTTCTTCCAGCTTCCTTGACAAGTTTCCAAGTACAGTTTTTTATGATGACAGTGAGGATGAAAATCCACCTCCGCCTGCTCATGTTCCTCCAATTGCACAAGCACCAATACTTCCTCGATGGGTCCGTTCAATATGTGAAGCAGCTGGTGATCTTGCCAGTGATCCTAGAGATCAACATCGAACATGTTCTCAGTTTCAACGAGCCTCTTCTCTTTTGGCTCAAATTTCTGAGAATCATGATCTAGAAACTTTTGCGGAAGTTTCAGGAAATCCAGATTGGGATGCAGCTATGGATGAAGAATCTCGTTCCTTAATGGCGAACGATACTTGGGATCTTGTTCCTCTTCTGAAAGGAAGAAAACTTGTCAGATGTAAATGGGTCTACATAAATAAGTATGCATCAGATGGAAGTGTTGAAAGACTTAAGGCAAGGTTAGTTGCCAAATGTTTTTCCCAAGTTGAAGGGATTGACTACAATGAAACCTTTGCCCCTGTAGCAAAAATGAACTCCATCCGCCTTGTTCTTTCCCTTGCACCCTTACATAACTGGGAAGTCCATCAAATGGATGTCAAGTCTGCCTTCTTACATGGTGATTTACATGAGGAAATTTACATGGAACAACCTCCTGGATATGTTCAGAATAACTCTAGCCTTGTTTGTCTCCTTAACAAATCCTTATATGGCCTTAAGAAATATCCTAGAGCTTGGTATGCCAAAATGGATAGCTTTCTCCTTGACACTGGTTTTTCTAGATGCCATTCTGACCCCAATGTCTATACCAAGAAAGTAAGAAACCATCTCATCATACTTGTTCTTTATGTTGATGATCTTATCCTTACTGGTAGTGACCCCAAACTTATAACCCATGTGAAATCCATTCTTAAGCAAAATTTTGAAATGTCAGACTTAGGACATTTGCATTATTTTCTTGGTCTCCAAGTCTTACAAACCAAAGAAGGAATATTTCTTTCCCAGTCTAAGTATGCTTGTGGCCTTCTTTGTCGCTTCCAAATGGAAGATTGTAAACCAGCCCCTTCTCCCTTCTAGTCTGGAGTCAAAATTTATGCCACTTGTACTTCCCCTGAAGTAGATGCCACCTTGTATTGTCAGCTTGTTGGTAGTATTTTATACTTGACTCATTCCCATCCTGACCTTTCCTTTGCCATTAGTCGTGTTGCCCGTTATATGCAAACTCCTCATGAAAGTCACTGGAAAGAAGAAAAAAGGATACTTTGATATATTCGAGGTACAATTTAGTTTGGCATTCATTACAGTACAGGGGGGAAACCTTTGTTGGTTGGTTTCACTTATTCAGATTGGGCCAGCGATCCTGATGATCAAAAGTCTACTGTAGGTTATGTTTTCAATCTAAGATCTGGACATGTCACTTGGGCTTGTAAGAAACAACAAGCTCTTGCTCTTTCTTTAGCAGAAGCAGAATATTGAGCCACAGTTAATGCCAGTCAGGAAGCTTTATGGCTTCGACAGATCCTTTCAGAGTTTGGATTTGAGCAGTAGTAGCCTACTCCACTTTGGTGCGACAATCAAAGTGCCATCAAGCTTTCCAAATATCCAGTTCTACATCAGCGCAGCAAACACATTGAGCAACACATGAACTTCATTATAAATAATGTTCATGATCATGTTATTGAAGTGCTCTATTGCCCTACAGATGATCAAGTTGCAGACATCTTCACCAAGTCTCTTATAGAAGAAAAGTTTTCTAAACTTCAGTCTATGTTAGGAGTTCAGGAATGTGTCCTTAAGGGGGGATAGGCTCTAATGCCTCCTTCCTTCTCCTAATAGTGTCACTTCTGTAAATCCTTCAATCCTATCCCAAGTTGTTATTAAGGGGGGATGTTAGGATATTTAGACACTTAGGAGTTAGTTAAGATCAACTTGTGTAATATATCCGTTAGGTAAAAGTGTGTTTCTTTAGTATGCATTAGTATGCATTTGTAAATATTCTAATCCAATGGTCACGATATTTTCTAGACATAGAGTGATCCTACGTGTAACACCCCAGTTTTGACCCCATTGCATTAGATGTATATGATGATATATATATTGTAATGATCGTGGTGTGGAGCTCAAGGCCAAGGCCCCACCATTGATCGGTTATGTTATGTTTTGGATTTAAACTTGCCACCGATGGTATATCGGGGCATGCGGCATATATTATGGTTTTCGTCATGTAAATATGCATTTATAACTATTTAAATGAATCCGACCAGCTACGATCATGGCAACTAAAATGAGAAAGGGGCATGATTTTCCCAAGGATGAGGATGTAGGGGAATTTGTCAAACCTTGGCCAATAAGGGAAAATACCCATGTGTCTTCTTCCCTTGTTTTATTCCAACCACTTCCATTAAGAATGGCTGCTGGTTGTTGAGGTAGTTATGGCCTTTGGGAGTGGGGTGGCAGGACTATCAGTCCTCACCCACACGCACACTCCACGACAGCGGTTGACTTCAGAATGGAAGAAAAAAAAAACCTTCACGCACTCTCCAATTTGCGACCTCACGATTTTGCTATTCATTTCCACACATGAACCATATTCTGTTTGCTGGTATCATGCACAGGTATTTTCCTGGTTTTTCCAACTAATGCAGCGAGCTGAGAGCCGTGCTCTTTTATCCATGATTTACTACGCTGCTGTGGTTCTCTCACGCACAGTGTGTTTCATTGTGGTTTCTTTATGTCTTGGGACGGATTCATTCATCCTCATGCACAAGCAATTGCTCGTTGGTCTCACACACAGCAAACTGAGAGTCATTTGGCCACTATCACCCACGATTTCCTCTAGGGAGTCATTTCACGCTTAAGAACTATGTGGCGTTCTGTGTAATTCCTTTTCCACCTGCTTCATTGCCTTGGACGGACTGCTGATTTCCCCCTATTGGAATTGTGTTTGTTGTTGTGTTTGGGAACTGTTGTAAATTTGCTTGAGAGTCATTTTGGCCACGATAGGGCCAAGAATGACTCAGGAATTGTCTCCTTGTTTAAGCTGTGACAGCTAAATTAATTGCCTAAGTGCAATGGTTGGTCTTTGGACTGTGTTGGGAGCAGGGATGGGGGCTTGGTTTGCTTGATAAACCTGGTGGCTGGAAACCACACAAACAGAGCTAGAGGGTTGGCCTTCTTCTCCATCACCTATGAATAGCACTGGAAGAGAATGCAGGGCCTGAGGGACTGTGTAGCAGAGAAGGCACTGATTCCTTGTGTTGGGTGTGAGTGGGTTTCTTAGAGGTCAGGCTAGTTCTGGCGTAGGTGTTCTTGGCTCTGTAATGAGCTCACCCGCTTAGCATTAAGCCTTTCCCAACTCCTTGATGGCCTGATAAACCCAACTGTGTTGGCTTGGCTGTGTTTTGTACCTCCTTGGCTATGTGTAAGCCTGCTAGTTCCATTATTCCTTGGTGAATCATGCCCGGCTCGGGGGTGGAAGCGTTGCTGAGAGATTAAGGAGCAAGCTGGCCTACGGTTGGGTGGAACGTTGCAGCGACGTAGCTGGTTGCGGAATGACTTCTTCATAAGATAAGTGCTCTTGTCCATTTTTACTTCTGCAACCATGTTTACTGTTAATGATATGATGAACATGTTAAAACGAATGCTTGTGTGAATGCATGTTGATTCCGTTGTACATGATAATTAACTATAGTTGTGTATGATGATCAATGGCACTGGTGTCTGTCTTACTGTATTGCATTTCCCTGCAGCATTCCATTTATTCAATTTTTATGCATGTGCATGTTCATGGGCTCTTAGCCCGGGTGGTTAACGCCATGGTGATCGTGTCCTCTTTGCCAGTTGGAGGCATAGGGACATGACAGTGTGGTATCAGAGCTCATGTTGCAAGCATGGGCCTGAATGAGCCTTGAATGATATAGTGACAGAGGTAGTGTTCCTTTCTGCCCAGCAGAATCTGACCGTAAAATTCAGAAAATGGTCTAAGTGTTGGAGCAGTCGAAAGAGCCAGCGGAAAAAATTTCGTCGTTGCGGAAGAGTTGACGAAGTGAACTTCTGTCATTGCGGAAGAGTTCATGAAGTGGAATTCCACCATTGCGGAAGAGTTAGTGAAGCGGACTTCCACCATTGCGGAAGAGTTAGAGGGAAGTCTTCCCGACGGAGAGCCGTTGGAAAGAAAATCGTGGGAATTCTCCAAGTGATTTGATGTCGATCGGTAGAAAAAGTGATTGAGCATCTGCCGTTGTGAAAGCGAAAACATTAATTCTTTCGATGAGAAAGACTGCCGATGCCGATCACATTATGACTTAGAAGAATGGGCCGCCAATCGAAAGAGAAAGTGGTTCGTGTGCCACCATTGCAGAAGCAAAACCACTAAGTCTTCCGATGAGAAAGACTGCTGATGTCGATGTCAGCCAAAATTTAGTTCACCAATCGGAAGAGAAAGTGTTCGTGCGTTTGTCGTTGCGGAAGCGAAAGCATTACAACTTCTAACTACAAAGGCTGTCAACGCCGATCAGAAGGAGAAAGTGTTTCAGGAGCCGCCGTTGTGGAAGTGAAAGCATTACGGCTTCCGACCAGAAAGGTTGCCAACACCGATCGAAAAGAGAAATCATTTTGTGAGCCTCCGTTGCGGAAGAGATAGTGGAAGAGGAGCTGATTTTGCGAAGGAATTAGAGGAATTGGGAGCCGATTCTGCGGGAGATATAGTTGAAATAAGATTTGATTCAGTAGTAAAATGGGATCCGATTCTACAAAGAGAAAATGTGGAGTTTTCAATAGGATTTCTTAATGAATTTTGACCATTTTTCAGTGGTTTTTCAGTGAAATTTCAGGGCTGAAAAGGGAGAAAAGAGGCAGCGATCTTATGCACCAGATTGCATGAAAACCAATAATTTAAAAAAAAAAGAGGGGGCTGCCCTCGACCCACCCTGCAGTGGCACAGGGAAGCCACAAGGGGGCAAGCCTCCTTGACCCCCATCGTCCCCTTCAGACAGACATTCTTGAGGAAGAAAATATTTTGTGTGGGAAAACTTGTAATTTTATAATTATTCCGGGAGAAGGTAAGTAATTCTGATTCATATCAATGTTAAGCATCTAACATTTGTGTTATTAACATGCTTGCAGAATCATAGTTACCTTCAAGGGAAGTATTCCAGGTAGTATGGTTTGGTAAGTAAGTTGTGGTTCAGTCATGAGAACCCATGATGGGTATGATGCTCGAGATTCTGATGAGCATGCCCGAGATGCCATGGGAGAAAATGTTTGCAATAGGAATGATGACATTGAGTCTAATGGAAGGAGATTCCAAGAGACACCATCAGATTTTGTAGCCACAATGAGAAGCTTGATCAAAGCCCAAGAAGAGCAGCATCAGTTGAATGCTGCAATGTTGCAGAGTTTGATAGACTTGCAGAGAAAGATAGATTCTGGATGAGGTACAGCAAGACCAGAAGGCAGTAAGAGCAGTACTAGGAGAAGGAGAAGGACTCCTAGTGGATCATCTAACTTTGAAGAATCCAGCGGGGATTCAAGTTCTTCTTCTCATAAAAGAAAAAGAAAGAGACACCATAAGGATCGCTCTCGGGATGAATTTAAGAAAGCTAAACCTCCTACATTTGATGGTGAGATAAAGACTGGACAAGAGGCTGAGGCTTGGCTTCTTGGGATAAATAAGTATGTCACGTCCCCATCCCTTTGGCCGGTGAAGAGGACGCAACGAACACCAAACATACGGGCCGGGCATCCAGCCCCCATGAACATGAACAGGAAAATCAATGCTGAAATTAAATTTCTTAAACATAATACACAGCAGGATGCATAATCCATCATACCGAGATGCATAAACATATCATAGTACATAATCAATCAACAATTCAGTGGAAGTAAACCACACATACATTTCCAACATTCACATGTTCATCATGGCTCACAAACAATAGATATAATTTGTAGAGATGGGATAACAACAGCACTTATATTTTGATGAAGAATCCACCCACAACCAGCTACGTCGCTGCAACATTCCACCCAACCATAGGCCAGTGTGCTAATCAATCTCTCAGCAACACCACCACCCCCAAGATGGGCATGATTCCTCAAGGACTAAGGGAACAATGCAGGCTTACTCATAGCCAAGGGACACAATCAGCAACCAACACAGCTGGGTTTAACAGGCCTTCAACAAATTGGCCAATCCAGCACATTCCAAGGGGACAACCACTGCATACCCGCAGCAAAACAAGAGGTTCATGGCTCTGTGATGAAGTCAAGACAACCAGGGACGATACCAAACAAATGGTGAGCAAAGCTCAAGCCCATAAGGCAACTCAAAGTTGTTCTTGGCCCTAGCGTGGCCAAAAAAACTCAACAGCCACACCCAAACCAGGGTGCTTCAGCAACCCAACTTCATAATGCAAGCGATGGCAACAATCCACATCCCACAGTGGATAAGAAACAGAACTCCCAACATAGCCGTGGGAGACTCAAATGTAGACCATAGTAGAAAACGGCTCACTACGAATACACAGTGACCCAAACACAATTGGGTACCACCGCCAACGAAAATTGTGGGAGAAACCCACACACAGTCCGAATGGATGAAGGACGGACTCTCAACAGCTTCCAACAGTTGTGGAAGAACAACAACAACCCAATTACGTGTGTGAAACAACAGTAAGCAGAAATCATGGATTTAAGCCACGGCTATGAAACATACCAGCAGAAATTGGGTCCTTGAGGCTATTCTACTTGCTCGATGCGTGCCCAACCAGAGAAGATCCACAGCTAGTGTGTGAGGAGCACAGAGGAAGACTCCCAGCCTGTACGGGGATGAACAACATGTCTCTCTGCATGCCCCTGCGTAGGAGTGAACAGGCCGAATGGAGGAAGGAACCGACAGTGGAGAGAGTGCGTGAGGGGAAGCAGACATTCATGAGGCACCAACCAACCATGGGAGAATAGGGAAATCATGGAAGAGAAGTGCCCTGGAAGAGTGGGGAGTGAAAGCAGTCGTGGGTGGAGTGGGCATGTGGGCAAGGGACTGACAGTCCTACACCCCACTCCCAAAACAATAACTTCCTCAACCACCAGCAGCCATAACTCCTCAACCAAAAACAACAAACAATAAAGAGGTTGGTGAAACAAGAAAGGTGGAAAATCAAACAAGGTGATAAAACACATGGGTTTTTCCCCATAGATGAAGGTTTGACATCCCCCCCCCACCCCTTATCCTTTGGAACCATGCCCTTTTCATTCAACGTTGCACTGCCATAGCTGGTTGTGGTTTTAGTTTTATTTGATGTGCGTGTTTACATGATGCCAAATTATAATGTGCCAAATAGCATGATATACCATCGGCAACTATCCCTATTGCCGAACATACACAACCAAATCGATGGTGGGGATTTTGCCTTTAGCTCCTCACCACGATTAATTACAATATATACATCATGCAAACGGGGTCGAAATCGGGGTGTTACAAAGTACTTTCAAGTGCATGATTATTCAGGAAACATAAAGGCAAGAGTTGCCATATTCAACCTGAATGGAAGAGCATCCATTTGGTGGGAGAACTTCAAGCAAGTAAAGAGGATCAATGAAAGGAGACTTAAGTGGAAATAGTTCAAGAAGTATTTCAAGCAGAAATACCTATCTGACAGGTATTATGATGACAAGATTAAGGAGTTCCATGAGATAAGATTGGGACAGCAGACCATGGAAGAGTATGCAAACAAGTTTCTGGAGCTGTTAAGGTATGTCCGGTACATCAGAGATAAAAAAGTGAAGGTCCAGCATTTTCTGAGTGGATTACCTCAGTCTTATAAAGATAGAATTGAGTTTTATGAGCCTAGAACTCTTGAAGAAGCAATAAGGAAGGCTAATTATTGCTATGAGAAAAGCAAACGTAAACCTGATTACCATAAGGCATGGAAGGACAAGAAGAACGAGAAGTTTAACCAAAGAAAGAAGGGTTTAAAACCTTCTAGCTTTAGGAATCAGCAGAAGCATCCACCCCAAGCTGCGAGTAAGTCTGTTGGAATGACAGGAGAAAAGCCTAAATATCCACAACAGAATAAAGGACCGCTTCAATGTTGGAAATGTGGAGGACCCCACATGCGTAGAAATTGTCCACTCGAGAATGAGAGTGCAAGACCAGCTTATAACATTCAAGAAGTAGAAACAGTGGGTCAAGTAGCAAGGGCAGTCCCTAGGATTTATGCAGCACTGGAGGACCGCCAGGCAGATCACCAGTCAGTTGTGGTTGAAGTAGCAGGTAATATTGTTGAGCAATCTGTTTCTATTTTGATTGACCCTGGTTCTACTCACAGTTACATTACTCCTAGAGTAGTGGAGATTTGTGCTTTTAAGAAAGTAAAGCATAGGAAGTCTTGGTTAGTTCAGCTAGCCACTGGAACTAAGAGAAAGGTCAGTGAAGTGGTAGAGAAGTGTCCATTGGTCATGAATGGATTGGTCACTTGTGTAGATCTAAATGTGCTACCGCTTGGTTCCTATGATGTTCTCATTGGAATGGATTGGTTAGAAGCTCACAGAGTGAAGCTTGACTGTTACAATAATACTTTCGAATGCATGAATGAAGAAGGGAACCTAGTAGTTGTGAAAGGTATTCCAAAGGTAATTTCAGTGAGGCGGGTTTCAGCTATGCAGTTAAAGAAGTTCTGTAGGAAGGGTTGCCAGTTGTATGCAGCTCATATTTTGGAGGAAACAGGTGATGAAACTCTGAGTTTGGAGGACTATTAGGTGTTACAGGAATTTCGGGATGTGTTTCTAGATGAGATTCCAGGGCTTCCTCCAAAGAGGGACATTGATTTCACAATTGAACTTGTGCCAGGAGCAGCACCAGTGTCCAAGGCACCCTACAGAATGAGTACACCGTAGATGCTAGAGTTGAAGATGCAACTACAAGAGTTGTTGGAAAAGAAGTATATCCGACCGAGTGTGTCTCCTTGGGGAGCACCAGTTCTGTTCGTAAAGAAGAAAGATGGTACACTCAGGTTGTGTATTGATTACAGACAGTTGAAAAAGGTTACTGTGAAGAATAAATATCCTTTGCCAAGGATTGATGACCTCTTTGATCAGATGAGAGGAGCAAAGGTATTTTCCAATATTGACTTGAGGTCCGGTTACCATCAAGTGAGAATCAAGGATGAAGACATTCATAAGACAGCCTTTAGGACCAGGTATGGGAATTATGAGTTTGTAGTGGTACCATTTGGTCTCACAAATGCACCAGCTACATTTATGTGCCTTATGAATAGTGTCTTCAACAGGTATTTGGACAAGTTTGTTCTTGTTTTCCTTGATGACATTCTTGTTTATTCTAAGAATGAGGAAGAACATGAAGAGCATTTGAGATTGACATTGAATTTGCTCAGGGAGCATCAGTTGTATGCAAAGTTGAGAAAGTGTGACTTCTATAGAGATAGAATTTAGTATTTGGGTCACATTATTTCAGAGGAGGGTATATCTGTGGACCCTGAAAAGATAGAATCCATTATGAATTGGCCTACTCCAAGAAATGTGACAGATGTAAGATCTTTCATGGGAATTGCAGGATACTACAGGAGGTTCATTGAGGGATTCTCCAAAGTTGCACATGCTATCACTTCTTTGCAAAAGAAAGAGATGAAGTTCGAATGGACATCGAGGTGTGAAGAAAGTTTCTAGAGGTTGAAGGATCTTCTCACCACGACACCAGTATTGAAGGTTGCAGATCCAGAGAAGGATTTTGTGGTGTGTACCGATTCATGCGGACAAGGGCTTGGAGGATTCCTTATGCAAGACAACCACGTGATATGTTATGAGTCAAGAAAGCTGAAGGAGCATGAGAAGAACTATGCCACTCATGATCTAGAGCTTGAAGCCATAGTACATGCTCTCAAGATGTGGAGACATTAATTGATGGGTAGGAGATTTGAGCTCAGAACAGATCACTGTGGACTGAAGTATTTGTTTGATCAGCCTACTCTGAATGCTAGGCAAGCAAGATGGATGGAATTTTTATGTGAGTTTGATTTTGAAATCAAGCACATAAAGGGAAAAGAGAACAAGGTAGCTGATGCACTCAGCAGGAAGGTGCAGGAAATGCATGTGGCATCTCTTAGTATTTGCCAATCGGATTTGAGGCAGCAGATTGTTAGTCATGCTGCTAGAGATGAATTGTATGAGCAGGTAAAAGACAAGTTGTAGTAGTAAAGCCTTGAGAAGAGGTATGAGGGATATAAATTAGAGGAAGAGGGGATTCTCACTTATAAAGCTAGAATTTATATTCCAGATGTAGCAGATTTGAGGAGAGTTGTTATGGATGAAATCCATCAAGCTCCGTATTATGGTCACCCAGGATATCAAAAGACAATTGCTACAGCTAGAAAGCAGTACTTTTGGCCAGGAATGAAAAGGGATATGGCTGAATACATTTCAAGGTGTATGAAATGTCAACAGGTGAAGGTTGAGCATCAACATCGAGTAGGTTTGTTGCAGCCTTTGCCAGTCCCGGAATGGAAATGGGAAGTTATTTCCATGCATTTTATTACAGGATTGCCAATGACTGGGAGACAACATGATTCTATCATGGTTGTGGTAGACAAGTTGAAAAAGGTAGCGCATTTTATACCGGTTAAGTTGTTGGTCGCTATGGGCAGACCCGGGTTTACCGTAATGTACCAACAACACCCCTAGCTCACTAGCCCTTTCAGCGACAGAACGCAAAGCGGTCTGAAGTCTCACCCGAAGTGATTCTAATGGGTTGGCCAAAGACTCAAGTGTCTTCGACTAGGTTCTGTCACATCCTGTGTGCATCTCGTAGCTCTTCTTAGCCTGCAAGGTCTCTCTCTTCGTGACACGTAGTTTCCTCTTACTCGCGATGACTCTAGCCCTTATCGCATCGTCGAGTCTTGGGCAACACATAACTCTCTCCTACGCTAGATCCTCAACCTACAGTATCGCGCACCCCAGCTCCTCTGATGGTGCGATATCGTCTCCCTGCGATATCCTACCGCTGCGGCTCAACATACTTAGCGTTACTCGTGTCCGAGTTACGGGACTCCAACATACAAGGCTGTTTATCACTACGACTCTTAACTATCTTGAGTGAAACATAGAAAAACTCTTATACCGAATACTTAAAGACTTCAACTTATATTTATCCTCCTATATTGCTGCTAACTGAATAACACATACATACATTCAACTGTAAGCAAAGTTCATGTAATGAATGACAGATACAACAAATAAGTGCAATCACATGAAACAATCACATAACACTGGGGTTTTACGTGGTTCACTTCCAGGATAGAAGCTGCGTCCACAGAACCGTGTTTCTATATTATAACTCGGGGGAAGTAAACATAGTTCTGCTGCACCGCATATGCAGCTCAAGATCTTATGGGTAACTCCACACACAGCCTGGAGCCCTTCTCTCTTAGATCTCTTCTCTATCTCTATATTGCTTCTCTACAATATCCTCTTCCCTCTCTCTCAATCCCTGTGGATTGTTACATACAGGCTCAATGAGCCAGCTACTGGTTCAGTAAGATAACTACAGCTAGTAACAAAACCAGAGCTCAGCTTCTATATTACAATTGGCTAAGCGTCTACTTGTCTAACTGCCTAACCAACCAAACAACCCATCAACCAACCCTTTTACAATACAAAATACATCCCTTTATAGGCGGCCCGAAGGTCTTGCCATTACAACACTGTGGGCCTGTCCCAATAGTAAGCCAAAAAACCCTAACTAGTGATAGTCGGCATATCTGTACTTGGAGTAGCCGCTTTCCGTCACACCACTACTCTCTGCAGTCTTCCATGCTTCCCGGCACTGACCATGGGTACTGTGCACCGCTTCCCATCTTTTGTCCTTCGTCTTCAATACCTCGGCCTCGTCGCTCCTTTTCCTTTATGAGGGTAGCTAATCCCTCCTGTCTTTGCCACTGCCTTCAATGCAGTGGGTGAGCTCTCTCTTCTCAACCGCTCAGGTACTATCGTCTTTCTTGACTTCTCTGTCCAAACAGTCACGATTTCTGACTCTGCTCTGCAGCTAGAAACATGCTACGGCGTCGTAGCTTTACCTTATCTCTTCATCTTCGCCAAAACTGTCTATCTGCTAAAATGGCAGCTTCTCCTGTAGCTACGGGACCTTGATCCAACATAAGTCTACATATGAGACTGGTGACATTGCAAATATCTTCATGAAGGAGATATTCAAATTGCATGGATTGCCTAAGGCAATAGTCTCTGATAGAGATGTCAAGTTTACTTCCAAATTTTGGAAAGGGTTATTTGCAGATTTGGGTACAAAGCTAAACTTCAGCACTGCATACCATCCTTAGATAGATGGTCAGACAGAGAGAGTTAATCAGGTGCTTGAAGACATGCTTCACATGTACGTAATGGACAAACCAACCAAGTGGGAAGATTACTTGCACTTGGTAGAGTTTGCTTAAAACAATGGACAGCAGGCATCCTTGGGGATGAGTCCGTATGAAGCTTTGTATGGAATAAGGTGTAGGACACCAGTGAATTGGGATAATCCAGTGAACAGGATTGTGCTTGGGCTAGAATTGCTCAAGGAAATGGAGCAAGAGGTCATAAAGATCAGGCAGAAGCTGAAAGTAGCACAGGACATACAGAAAATATATGCAGATAAGCATAGGGTAAACAGGGAATTCAGTGTTGGGGATCATGTTTACCTCAGAGTGAGGGCAAGGAAGAGTTCCTTGAAGCTTGGAAGTTGTGACAAGTTGTCACCAAGATATTGTGGGCCGTTTGAAGTGCTTGAAAGAATAGGGCTAGTTGCATATAGACTTGCATTACCTGCTAGCACTAGAGCTCATAATGTTTTTCATGTTTCTTTACTTAAAAGATATGTACATGATCCTAACCATGTGATAAATTGGGATGTGATTCAGGTGGAACCCGAGGGAGAGTTTCGAATCGAGCCAATGCGCATCCTCGACAGGAAGGTGACAATGCTCCGAAACCGAGCCATAGGTCAGGTAAAGGTGCAATGGGAGCACTACGGACCTGAAGAGGCTACGTGGGAGCTGGAGAATGCCATGCGATTGGCACATCCATTTTTGTTCAATTTTGCGGAACACTGAGGCGATACCAGTGTAGCATTTTGTCCAAATTTTGTAAAGCACTGAGGACAGTGCTATTGAAGGGGGAGGGGAATGTAACACCTCGGTTTTGACCCCGTTGCATTAGATGTATATGATGGTGTATATATTGTAATGATAGTGGTGTGGAGCTCAAAGCCAAGGCCCCACCATTGATCAGTTATGCTATGTTTTGGATTTAAAGTTGCCACCGATGGTATATCGGGGCATGCGGCATATATTATGGTTTTTGTCATGTAAATATGCATCTATAACTAATTAAATGAATCTGACCAGCTACGATCATAGCAACTAAAATGAGAAAGGGGCATGATTTTCCCAAGGATGAGGATGTGGGGGGATTTGTCAAACCTTGGCCAATGAGGGAAAATACCCATGTGTCTTCTTCCCTTGTTTTATTCCAACCACTTCCGTTAAGAATGGCTACTAGTGGTTGAGGCAGTTATGGCCTTTGGGAGTGGGGTGGCAGGACTGTCAGTCCTCACCCACATGCACACTCCACCATAGTGGTTGACTTCAGAATGGAAGAAAGAAAAAAACCTTCACGCACTCTCCAATTCGCAACCTCACGATTTTTCTATTCATCTCCATGCATGAACCATCTTCTGTTCGCTGGTCTCACACACATGTATTTTCCTGGTTTTTCCAACCGATGCAGCGAGCTGAGAGTCGAGCTCTTTTATCCATGATTTACTGTGTTGTTGTGGTTCTCTCATGCATAGTGTGTTTCGTTGTGGTTTCTTTATGTCTTGGGACGGAGTCATTCATCCTCACGCACAAGCAATTGCTCATTGGTCTCACGCACACCAAGCTGAGAGTCGTTTTGCCACTATCACCCACAATTTCCTGTAGGGAGTCATTTCACACTTAAGAACTGTGTGGTGGTCTATGTAATTCCTTTTTTGCCTGCTTCATTGCCTTGGACGGACTGCTGATTTCCCCCTGTTGGAATTGTGTTTGTTGTTGTGTTTGCGAACTATTGTAAATTCACTTGAGAGTCATTTTGGCTACGATAGGGCCAAGAATGACTCAGGAATTGTCTCCATGTTTAAACTGTGACAGCTAAATTAATTGCCTGAGTGCAATGGTTGGTATTTGGACTGTGTTGGGAGAAGGGATGGGGGCTTGGTTCGCTTGATAAACCTGGTGGCTGAAAACCACACAGACAGAGCTAGAGGGCTGGCCTTCTTCTCCATCACCCCTGAATAGCACTGGAAGGGAATGCAGGGCCTGAGGGACTGTGTAGCAGAGAAGGGACTGATTCCTTGTGTTGGGTGTGAGTGGGTTTCTTAGAGGTCAGGCTAGTTTTGGCGTAGGTGTTCTTGGCTCTGTAATGAGCTCACCAGCTTAGCATTAAGCCTTTCCCAACTCCTTGATGGCCTAATAAACCCAACTGTGTTGGCTTGGCTGTGTTTTGTACCTCCTTGGCTATGTGTAAGCCTGCTAGTTCCCTTATTCCTTGGTGAATCATGCCCGGCTCGGGGGTGGCAGCGTTGTTGAGAGATTAAGGAGCACGCTAGCCTACAGTTGGGTGGAATGTTGTAGCGACGTAGCTGGTTGCGGAACGACTTCTTCATAAGATAAGTGCTCTTGTCCATTTTTACTTCTACAACCATGTTTACTGTTAATGATATGATGAACATGTTGAAACGAATGCTTGTGTGAATGCATGTTGATTCCACTGTGCATGATAATTAACTATAGCTGTGTATGATGATCAATGGCATTGGTGTCTATCTTACTGTATTGCATTTCCCTGCAGCATTCCATTTATTCAATTTTTATGCATGTACATGTTCATGGGCTCTTAGCCCGGGTGGTTAACGCCATGGTGATCGCGTCCTCTTTTCCGGTCGGAGGCATGGGGACGTGACACTACAGTTCAACTTCTCTTAGATCATACCTACCATTGATCCGTGGCTTAACACCCGATTGGTCTATGGTCTCTATTTAAAGAGAATAGAGGGTCCTTGGCTAGTTGATCGATTATGAGAAGCTCATGTAAATTTCTTTCTTTTGTATAATAAATTGTTCCAAGTAGCTATTTGGCTGGGGCCATGGACTGTTTTCCTCTCAAGGGTTTTAACCACGTGACAAACATCGGTGTGTTGATCTGTGATCTATTTGTGTGAAGCGGTATCTAAAGGTGTTCGGTCTTTTGGGAGTACCCTGTGAACTCGAACAACTGCCACCCCTACTCCTTCGACTCCTAAGGTTTCCATCAAGGTCAAATCTTTTTAAATACTCAAACCTTAGGTAATAATAAAAGAAAGGTAAACATAGAAATAAAAAACCTAGAAACCAACAAGAGACTCCAAGACCAACCAACAGTGATAACGATAAAGGGAAAAGGAAGGCAAAATATTCTTGTTTGCTATGCAGAGGTGACCATTTTTCAAATGAGTGTCCTCGTCGGGATGAAATCTCCCAGTTTCTGAAGTCCAATCCCGCACCCATAGTAATTATAGATCCTTTCCCCTCTCAGTAACAACTGATAGACCACATGTCTAATCAAGGTAACTCTAGTTTTTCAGAGGAAATTCATATGATGTCTTTAGATACCATCAATCTGCAAACTTGAAGTCAAAATTATGACAAACCCGCAGATAAGAAAGAAGATCATTCTTCTTCAAAGAAAGCTCCCTCTACTAGTTCTCCGGAAACCTCGTCTATGGTCCCCTTATCTATTGAGAAGCCTACTCTCAACATGATTTTGCATCCACCTAAGAGTACTCTTCAGAAGGTTGTCTTTAATCCCAATTCCCGAGCTGCTCAATTTTATAATGTGGTTAAAGATCTCGCTCAGGAACCTTGTGCAATGTCTACCTTAGAAGTATTCCAAAGTTTCCCTACACAGTGCAAAAACTCGTTGATAGCATTAGGAGCTTTAGACCCAGATAACACCAACTTGATTCATTTCAATATTGAGGACTATAAGCCTAGATTACCACATAAAGTTGCTTTTCAGATCATTATGAAAGTAGTGGGAAAGAAAGTTTTTCGAACGGTACTAGATGAAGGAGCTTCGACCTCAGTTTTGTCTCTGTCTTGTTGGAAGGTTCTCAGCTCTCCCAAGCTTGTAACATCACCTACGACCCTCAAGGCATTTGATGGATGGGGTTTCCAACCCCATGGTCTCATATCAGCCCTAGTAGTTGAGCTGGAGGGAAAAATTGTTTCCATTCAAGTAGAAGTGGTAGATGCCCCTTTAGATTACAACCTCCTTTTAGGAAGAAATTGGTTCTATGCCATGACTGTTGTTGCCTCAAAAGTATTCCGAACAATCCAATTTCCACATCTAAGGAGAATTGTTACTATTGATCAGCTTGATTTTTGTACGTCGGATGTTACTACCTCCACGGCTAATAACATCCCCATGTTAGGCCAGTCCCCTCCTCCTTACTAGTCGATTGGGATAGGCATGTTGAAGGATTCATCCCTTATGGGGATTTTTCCATCCACTCCTCCTAGCACAGATACCGCAACAGTCCATATGATCGCCTCATTTGATTATGAGCCTAACGGTAAAAAAGTTGTTGACTCCACATGAAGCTATGTATGATAACATTCAAACCTTTTTCAATGATCACACAGATGACCTTCATCTAGTGGCTTCGGATCCTTACCATTTACCGTACTGGTTAGAGCCTTCTCTTCCTATTCTAGATTATCTCTTTGAGACTTTTCCTTTCAATGAGTCCATTATGGAGATCATGAATACAGATGAGTCCATTTGGGAGGATCACCATCATAGATCCATGCTCCTCCCCAACACCAATTCAGTTATCCATGATTTTGCATCCTTATTTCCTATTGATATTGTCAACATACCCCAAAGTCCTATATTGTTGCAAGATACAAATTCTGAAGGAAACCTTCGCAACATTACTCAGATGAATCCAATTGACATATCATCCAAGCCTGATACTATCGAACATGTTCATGTTGGGAAGAACTGCTCAGTAAATGAATCTGAAGCATACAAGGCACTTTTTAAAGAATTCCATGATATTTTTTCCTGGTCCTATGAAGAGATGTCAGGGATTGACCCATCCATTGTGGTCCATGAGATTAAAACCTATCCCACAGCCAAACCTATCAGGCAAAAACTAAGGCAATTCCATCCTCGAAAGGCCAGAGCTGTTAAAGCTGAAATTGAGAAACTTCTCAAAGCTGGGTTTATTTATCGTGTACCCCTGATGGAATGGGTATCGAACGTTGTCCCCATCAATAAAAAGCAAGCCACCTTTAGAGTCTGCTCAAATTTAGGGATTTGAATAAAGCTTGTCCCAAGGGAAACTTTCCTACCCTGCACATTGATCAGATTATCGACAACTGTGCTAGAAGTGTCATCTTTTCATTCATGGATGGCTTCTTTGGCTATAATTAGATTGAGATATTACCCTCCGATCAGCATAAGATGGCATTCATTTTCCCATGGGGAACCTTTGCATATAAGAAGTTACCTTTTGGCTTGAAAAATGTTGAGCCACGTTCCAGCGTGCAATGTCCCATGCATTTCACGATATTAAACATATTGTTGAACCGTACCTTAACGATCTCCCTACTCATTCACATTGATGGGAGGACCACCCTGGTCATCTTAGAGAGATATTCCTGAGATGTCGTCATTATAATATATGACTCAATCCACATAAATGTGTTTTTTGTGTTGAGATGGGAGGTCTGCTAGGTTTTATGGTATCCAAAGATGGAATCTAGATTGATCCTTTGAAAATTGCCGCCATTTTAGATCTACCAGCCCCAACTAATCTCCTTGAACTCCAAAGTTTGCAAGGGAAGGAAAACTTTCTCTATTGTTTCGTTTGCAATTTCACAAAGAAAACGCATGATTACATGAGTCTCTTCAAGAAGAACACTCCATTCTTCTGGGATGACTAGGCCCAACGTGCCTTTGATAATCTTAAGCATGCTCTAACGCATTCACCCGTGATACACCCCCTAGATTATTAAAATTTCTTTCTCTTGTATATTGCTACCTCCGCTACTACCATCGCTATGGTTTTAGTGCAAGAAAATATCCACGGTCAGGAGCACGTGATTTATTATGCCAGTAAGAATCTCATGGATTCTGAAACTCACTATTCATGTATGGAAAAGTTAGCATTAGCCATGGTCATTGCTGTACAAAAGTTTCGTCACTACATTTTGCTCCGCACTACCACCATATTGGTAGAACAGAACCCGATGTATTACATCCTGACTTGTCAGGTGCTCGGGGGCAAGTACTCCCATTGGATAGTCATACTTCAGGAGTTTGATTTGGAATTTTCCAAATCCACATCAAAAAAATCCTTGGTATTTGTCGAGCTTATGTGTGATCTTCCCTATGCTTCGACGGAATCTGAGCCCAATGATTCATTTTTGGATGAATTCATGTTCCTGATTAGCACTACCGATCCTTGGTATGGAGATCTACTTATTTATCTCCAAACACAACGATTTCATCCGCATTTATCCCGCGATGATCCCCACCATATCCGTCACCACACGAAATACTATCTCATTCTGAATGATACCTTGTATAGACGTGGGATTGACTCTATTCTCCGGCGATGCCTCACCCATGAAGAGGTTGAACATGTGTTGAATGATTTCCACTCTGGAGCATGTGGCAGTCATTTATCTGGGATGGCTGCAGCCTAGAAAATCCTTCGCGCTGGCTATTTCTAGCCTTCTATCTTCAAAGACTGTCATGAGGCTGTTAAGAAATTCCCACCTTGTCAACACTTTTATCCTAAAAATCACACCCATCCTGCTCCACTACACCCCATCATTGTTGTTGGCCCACTCGCCAAATGGGGGATTGACTTCATGCATTGTAATCCTACCTCAGCTGGGGGGCATGGTTACATCATCGTAGCCATTGATTATTTCACAAAATGGGCTGAGGCCATGCCTACATATGCAGAAGATGGTAAGACTGCCACTCTCTTTTTGTTCAATCATATCATAGCTAGATTTGGAGTTTCGCAGTCCATCGTTACTAATCATAGATGCCATTTTTGTAATCAAATGATGGAGGAACTAAGTGCCAAGCTAAGTTTTCGCCATGAAAACTCTATGCCGTATTATCCACAAGCTAATGGTCAGGTAGAGGCCATTAACAAAGTTTTCAAAACTATGCTTCGTCAGATGGTTGGAGATCATAAATCCAACTGGCACCACGTTCTTTTCTTCACTCTTTGGGCTTATTAGACTTCTATGAAAATAGCCATTAGTTTCACACCATTCCAGCTTGTCTATGGACTCGAAGCTGTCTTACCGATTCAATGTCAGATTCCATCTTTACAACTTACCATCGAACTTCTCCCAGACACTTCCGCAGAGGAAGAAATATTTTTGTACTTGAGTAACCTTGATGAGACTCAGAGAGATGCTGCCTTGGCTAATGAGGCACATAAGAAACGTCTCAAGGCGCAGTATGATAAATCCATCCAACCTCGTGTCTTTAACAAGGGTGACCTAGTCTTGACTTATGATCAGAGATATGACAAACTAGGGAAGGGTAAGTTCGAGTCCATGTGGTACAAACCTTTCATTATTTCTAAAGTGTTAGAGAAAGGAGCTTACGAGCTCGTTGACTATGATGGAATCCCTTTAGGGAAACCTCGCAATGGGTTGTACCTAAAAAGGTACTATGCCTAGGTCTTTCTTGGATAGTATCTTGTATATATGTATATTGATTGACTTTCAGTGTGATTTTAGTATTTTCATGATGGTTTTGAGTTTAGTGTTTGCATCTATTTATACCATGTTTTGGTCATGTAGATGGCTTTCTACGGCTTCACTGATGGTGCTTACCACCACACCTTGAATCTTGCCTCGACTGCTTGGGTCCTCTATTCCCCAGCTGAATATTTGGTCAGTTTAGGAGTGGTTTGAATAGGTCCTACTACTAATAACATCACTGAGTATGAATCAGTCATCAGTCTTCTGACTGAAGCTGCCTCCCAGGATGTTCATGATCTAGTAGTCTTGATGGACTCACAACTCATGGTTTTTCATTTAAACCATGTTTACACCATTAGAAACCTCGTGCTCCTCTGCCTCTTCCAGAGAGTACGTTTGCTAGAAAGGTCATTCGAAACCATCACTTATAGGCATATCCCTAGGGAACATAATGTAGTTGCTAACTCATTAGCTAATTACATCCTAGATTGGCATATTTCCCATTCATGATGTCAAAATCAAACATGGTACATTGTAAATAAACATTCAAATACACATAAAACTCATAGAAAATGCATTTTCCATTTGAAACATATAAGCACCGTGTAAAAGTATGTATATATACATATGAAAAAGTTTACAAAAAATAGGTCCCGAGACCTCATCTGAAGCATGTAGGATTTCAGGAAAAATCATCATGCAAAATCCTGAAGCTGTCATCTTTCAGTACATATCTCATACACTAGTGGTGCTTGTGATAGCACATCACTGCTCGAGCTACCCTATGTAGTAGCCTACTAAATCGACCCAGTACTCCCACTGTGGATCTCTGATATCTCATCAGGAGGTCATCAATGTCAGCATCTGGGATATCCAAGGTAAACCTCTCTAGGTTTTCCTCTAGCTCCCCGGTGATATCATCACCTCGTGGTACAATGCGGGCTCCAGCTCACCTGTCCAACGGAGAAGATCCTCCAGGTCGCGCTGATCCAACATCTGCATGAGAATATATAGGCCTTGTCACTTAACATAAAAAAATATAAAACATCAAAAAACATAAGAACATTTCATCCATTTTAGGGTTTCTTTCTTCTTACCGATGTCGCCCCACTGTCTGCCAGGTGGGAGTGGTAGGTCAGGATCTCTGGTGAATTCCATACCTACGTAAGCATAATCCTCAACCATGAGGATCTGATCTTGAAGCCATCTAAATAACGGATCATCGAACTCCACCCTTCCCCTACCAACTCCTATATGAGCCATGACCTGGACCCACCTCAGCATATGGGGGTCCCACGCTCTAAGACTCCAGAAGACCACCTAGGGTCTCATCTGTGTTACCCGCTCGAAGAAGAAGCAGGATAAAATGGAACCAAAGCCAAACTACTTTAGCTCTCCCTGTCGACACTTAGTCAGCTAATATTTGAATATTGGAAGCATGGCTTCTGCCCAGTTGAATATCGTGGGTGCCATGGCTTCTATGGCATACAACATGTGTGCCCTAGAAGCCTGATGCACACCCTGAATCCCAGCCACCCTCTGCATAGTAAATAGGACAATCCATAGGGGCCCATCCATCACTGCTCTGATGGGGATTTTCTTCCCCAATGTGCTCGTCCTTGGAGCATAGTGACGATCTATAAGCTCTCAAGTGGTGATATCCCCTCCACGGGAACCTATCAGTGTGATGGGGGCACCTCGTCTCGAGAGACCAATCAAGAAGTAGATTTCCTCTACTTCCACTGTAAGAATATGGGCCCCCACTTCGAAATACTGTTGCTCTAGATTCCACATCCGCGGTATGTTTTCCAATAACTGCTCATGTGACACCATGCTTGGGGTCCGGAAGAACTTCAGGAGCCCACAGTCCCGTAATACAGTGATACAACCCGCATTTCTCTCAGAAAAGGCATCATCACTGTCATGTGTTCTTTCTTTCCATATCACCATGTTTTGAGCAACTAAGACCTGCCAAAAACAATCATAGCATGCATTAGAATAATTCCTGTTACGGAGAGAAATTCCTATGGCTTGGGGTACCACAACAGACAGCTAGACTCCAGAAATCAATCTTTCCCAATATGCAATAGAAATAAACAATCTAACACTAAAGGATCGAACCTCGTACCTTATTCCAAACGGTTGTAGTAGATCCTCGTTGAGCTTTCCAATCTTCAACTTGAATTATTATAGCACGTCCTCAACAACAAGTAAACAATACAAGCATACTATATTTCATGGTGTTAGATCTATTCTAGCATATATAATCAATAATGTAAAAGCATTTGACATATTCCAATGGAAACAATATTCATTCAAATACACATTACTGGACAGGAAAAGATATTTCTATTAATAAGAATCAGAGATTACAAGTGACAACCTCTGACGGCACGTCTACGAATCGGAGAAACTGAATCCCCCACTTGGGCCTCCACCACCTCAATCCTCCATCACTTCGATAGCAAGCTTACTAACACAAGGAAAGCTTGGGAAGAACACAACAGTGCTCCAAGGGACAAAGGGATGCAGACTCAAGCATAAATCTTGGCAACAATGGACTATAGTTTCGATGCTCTCAAGTTTCTCTTATGTTTTCAATGTACCAATGGGTTCCTTATATAGTTCTTCAAAGGGATACTGAAGGGTCGAATCCGTGCGATCTCAAGGCATATGGAAGGCCAAGAGTCATATGAACCGGATCCAAGTCAAGGAACAGTCCAAAAGGATTTGGATTTATGTACACATCCCGATGTACACGACTATAGGGGAAATATCCGCGTATGTACGCGGATATCG
>LPNX010776480.1:0-31854 GCA_001517045.1 Pseudotsuga menziesii
AGCTAGGAGTAGGTGACAGTACCTAGCTCTGTGCTTGCCCCCAAGGTCACACCTCTCCCACTTTCTCAAGTGAGGAGATAGCTTTCGAAAGATTTCTGCTACTCGTGTGCAATCGGTGGACAACAACTAGCTAAATGCAAAGGATGCAGCTTTTGAAATAATGAAACTGGCTCTTTCTACTAGCTTGCGCTACCTCAGTAGATCTATTATAGATCCACAGGAACTTTGGACAAGATTGGACAGAACCTTTGGAATGATTGATGAGGATCATAGTAGCACTTTGGAGAGCACATCCAGCACCATAAGCATCCTTGATCCAAAAATATCAGCCTCCACTCTCTCTGATGAATTTGTTCAAGATAAAGAAGAAGCAACAACTTCTACATAGTCAATTCGAATTGAAGACAGTCTCCTTGCAATGATTCCTTCTCCTGATGCTCTGAAAGTTTATGAGATCTCTGATATCTCATCTCCTCATATGGCTGAAACAGAAGAAGACATTCGAATCTCTGATATTGAAGAAAAATACTGCTGCACTTCCATGCAAACATTCTCCTGTGATTTTCCTTTGTATTATGTGCAAAATTTGTCAGCAATTGCTTCAAAAAGTGATGAGGAATTTGATTTTTCTCTCTCTAATGTTGTTGTTGGTGTGCAAATATGTAATACCTTGGATATTTTGGAAGAAATATCAGATTACCAGAGTGATCCATTCGCTCCCCTTGATCTAGATCTTCCAGTAAATTTCTGCAGGATTGCATGCACCAAAATTCAGAATTTTGAAGAAGAAGAAAGTTGTGCATCCACCGTCTTGGTTGACCATTTCTTTGGATCTAATATGAACCTTATTGGATCTTATATGATCTTATCTGGGTCTAATCTGATATTGCTTGGTTCAATATTTCAAATTCATAATCTTTCAGTACTGCTTGTAGCTGTTCTCATCAACGGTGTGAAGAAACAAGTACCGCAAGTCTCCTACAAAACTGCTACTGGGGATTTGATTTCAGTTCACAGTTTTGGATCTGTTGTGAACCTATTTAGATCTGATTTACTTTCTGATCTGATATTTTTTGGTTCAAATTTTAAAATCCAAGAGCTTTCAGTCATGCTTATAGCTGCTCTCACCAATTCTAGTGTGAAAAATCAAGTACTGCAATTTCTCTTCAAAACTGCTGCTGAGGATTTGGTGTTAGTTTCCTCTTATGAGCTTGCTGATATTTTATTTTGTGAATCATTATATAATTTTGAAGCTATATCCGACTATGGAGCTCAAGCATTCGCTCTCCACAATCGTAGTGCTTCTCTACCATTGATCACATGCTCATCTCCTCACAAAACTAGTAAAGAAGAAAACATTATGCATCTGCCTGAACACTTGCTCCTAACACTTGGGGTTGTTTTTACCACTCATGGTTTGTTGTTCATGGCTGTAACATATCAGTTTCTTGAGTGTTCCTCACAAGTTCATCATCCTCACTTGTCCAATTTGGTCATATGTATAAATCAGGAGTCATGTCTAAATCGGGAGTCCATCCAGTCTATTTTTAGTCACTAGCACCATTGGGTCCACTTGGCCTAATTGGGGCACATGTTCCAGTTACTAAAGTGTGGGGAACACTAATTGAGGCCTACTACCACTGCTTGCACTTGCATGCATTAGTTTAGGAGCCTCCTAGATCAATTCCTACAATTTAGGAGCCACTGGGAGTGCTAATACCAACCTTCATCAGTTGAGTTCAGTTAGTGACTAGTCAAGCTGAGTTAGGAGTCAGTTACATTCAGTTCTATTCCTCTACATTCAGTTAGCGCTAGGTTTGCATGGCTGCATGCAGGAGAGGCGCATTTCTCACCTACCACAGTCAGTTAGCCTCAGTTAACACTGAATTAGACACTTGAGTTGTGTTTTAGAACTCCGTTGAACTCCAATAATGGTTTAGACAAGGTCAGTTAACTATTGAGTTCTCCTATAATGATTTAGACAAGGTCAGTTAACTATTGAGTCCTCCTATAATGATTTAGACAAGGTCTTAGTTATCTACAGTTAAGTAGAGTCTAATCAATTCGAATTTCCTCATGTGGATTCAAATTGTGTAATGTCCTCTTCCGATTAGGCCTTGAGGCCCAAAACCGCTAACCTATGTGATTCCTGTGGGTTCGAGCGGTTACTAACAGTTAGGGAATCATCTAAGGACTGATGCCATCCATAGAAAATCTAGGGCATCATCATTAGGTCAAGAAGGGCCACCGGGGCCAAAGGCCACCTTCGTGCATGCCATCCAAGCATTATTTAATGATGCATGCACTCATTTAAGTCTCCATACGCATGCATGCAAGTCAACTGCAAATTAGAAGATAAAGTGACCTAATTAGGTCAAAGATTAGGGTTTTCGCAGTTGAAAGTTATAAAAGGAGGATAGAGCGAAAAGAGACTTCACTTTTGATGATTATTATTTTGGGAGCTCTTGAATAGCAGCACAGAGTGCAGCACAGCAGTTGGGGTTGGAGACGGCGTCTTCAGCTAGCAGGGTTTCGGCAGTGAAATATCTGCCCTAGTCTCATTCAGGGTAAGCCATACAGGTTCGCCATTTGCTTTTACATTCATTCATAGTTATCCAGTATAAGGTATAGATTGTTGCAGGGATACATGTGCAGCCGTAAGGGGGGGTTTTGGCCAGAAAGCCCTAATCAGTCGCTGGGTCTTCAGATCTCAGTTTTACTTCAAAACCTAGGCACTATTCTCATCATCGGCATCTTACTCTGGTACACGGTGTTTATTAGATCCGACCGTGCTCATCCGGAGCAGTTATTAGCTATTTCGGGATCGGGGGGCGTGAGCAGCTGTCTCTCTGGAACAATTCGCTAGCCTGCCTAGAGACCTTAGAAACTCCGCATGTACCAGGCATTCTCTCCTGCACAGGAAGGCTATCAGTCCTGCAAATTAGCAGCTTCATCGGATACCTCCTTCACTGAAAACATCACCCTTATCTGATC
Source organism: Pseudotsuga menziesii (assembly GCA_001517045.1). Lineage (NCBI taxonomy): Eukaryota > Viridiplantae > Streptophyta > Pinopsida > Pinales > Pinaceae > Pseudotsuga > Pseudotsuga menziesii. The sequence continues at coordinate 2,995 of LPNX010776480.1, forward strand.
TAGGGTTTCTGCTGCTGGGGTTTCACCGGAAGCAGAAGATATTAGTCCATCTCCGATTCAGCTCTTGATGCTTGCATACCCTCTCAGGAGCAGTCCAGCCAGCTTATTAGTGGTAAGTGTTCATTCTATCTCACAAACCCTAACCCTAATTTTTGCTATAAAATAGGGATTTTTGCATGGGAGTTTGTATGCCCGATTGTATCAGCATATTTGCATAGAAATAGAAAATATCGAGATTCGGGATATTACAATGGTATCAGAGCTATCTTCTTGGCCAGTTGTGGGCTTAAGAAATGAGACATAGATGAAAATAGAAGGAGACTCTTTTGTAACCTATAGAAGGAGAAAGAGTAGATACACAGGGGAATTTGAGGATATCCAACTAGAAGATACCAATTCAGACATGGAACAAACAGGTATACACTCGGATAGAGGAAAAGGCACGGGAGTCATTGCTACATTATCTGGAGTGCCAAGATTCCATACACTCAAGATCAGGGGAGTAGTAGAGGGTCACAGGGTAGGAGTACTGATTGATGGGGGAGCAACCCACAATTTCATTGACTCTGCTTGCGTAACCAAGAGAGGTATTCAGACCGAGAAGTTCAAAGGATTCACTGTAGCGATAGCCGAGAACTCCAACATGGAGTGCAACTACTGGATTCCAAAATTGAATGTCACCTTAGGTAACTATCAGATGACAGATTCCTTCTATGCAGTGGATGTATCGGATACTCATGTTGTATTGGGTGTTCAGTGGCTTTATTCTATAGGAAAATACACTACGGACTACAAGGTAATGGAAATGGAATTCCAGGGGCCAGACGGCAAACGGGTAGTTTTGAGGGGCATGAACACTTATCCCCCAAAACCGGTCTCGTCACAGAGGATGGAGGCAGTACTCCGACAGGATGATATAGAATGGGTTGCAGAATGTTTTGTCACCTTTAGGAAACCCCCAGAGACCAGCACACAACACCCAAGTGACATTCAAACCTTGCTACAGAAACATGAAAAGGTTTTTCGGGACCTTCCATCAGGTAGATCGCCAGACCGAGGCTTTGAACACATCATCCAGCTAGAGGAGGGGACACAAGTAGTCATCACCACTCCTTACAGGCATCCCAAAAGATACAAGGATGAGATTGAGAAAACAATCAAAGAATTACTGGAGCTTGGATATATTCGGCCCAGTTCTAGCCCCTTCGCATCCTCAGTAGTATTGGTCAAAAAGAAGGATGGTACACTGCGAATGTGCATCGATTATCAAGCACTCAACAAAAAGACCATTAAGAACAGGTATCCCATCCCCAGAATTGACGAACTCATGGATGAGCTTCGGGGAGCTAAATACTTCTCCAAGATTGATCTTCGCTCGGGATACCATTAGATCAGGGTAAGGGATCTTCGCTCAAGATACCATCAGATCAGGGTAAGGGATCTTCGCTCGGGATACCATCAAATCAGGGTAAGGGACCAAGACATCTCCAAAACAACTTTTCGCTGTCACTATGGTCACTATGAGTTTTTGGTCATGCCCTTTGGACTTACCAATGCTCCAGCCACTTTTCAGTCCTACATGAACCACACCTTCAGAGCACAGCTACGTAAGTTTTTGCTAGTATTCTTTGATGACATCCTGATTTACAGCAAAACATGGGAAGAGCATCTGAAATACCTGGACGAAGTACTGAGTATTTTAGAAGAACATTCGCTTTATGCGAAAATGTCCAAGTGTGAGTTTGGCATGAAGGAAATGTTGTACTTAGGACACATAATCAATGCAGAAGGAGTACAGGTTGATATGGAGAAAATCCAAGCTATCAGAGATTGGCCCGCGCCAAAAACAGTCACAAAATTGAGAGGTTTCTTGGGTCTGTGCACTTATTACCGACGATACGTTAAGGGATTCTCCCAATTTGCAGCACCCCTCAGAGATCTCACAAAGAAGGGAGCGTTCACTTGGACAGACTTAGCACAGAAAACTTTCGAGGAGATGAAGGTTATTATGAGTTCCTGTCCAGTTTTAGCATTACCAGACTTCTCACAACCCTTTGTAGTAATGCGATGCCTCAGGGGAAGGGTTAGGAGCAGTGTTGATGCAAAACCATCACCCTGTTGCATTTGAGAGTCATAAACTGAAGAACTACGAGCGCCATTACTCTATATATGACAAAGAGATGCTATCCATCTTACATGCTCTGACAAAATTCAGACAGTACCTGGTGGGCAGTAAGTTCAAAATCAAAACTGATCATAACAGCCTCAAGTATTTCCTGGAGCAGAAGGAACTAAATGAGTGACAGCAGAAATGGGTCAGCAAAGTACAAGCCTATGATTTCGAGATCGAGTATGTAAAAGGTAAGAATAATGTAGTAGCTGATGCATTATCCAGGCGTCCCGCCTCATTATCACTCAGTAGTATATCCACAGATTGGAGGGCACTTCTCTTAGTAAAATACTCCAAAAATAAATTCGCTTGCGAATTATTGGACAGACAAATTCAGGATGACAGGTACAGGATTGTTGATGACATCATCTATTACAAAAACAGGATATACCTCGTCCCAGAATCCACATTGAGGAAAAAGATCATTAATGCAGCACATGATTCTCCTTTATCAGGGCATCAAGGTTTCTTAAAGACCTACAGGCAGATCCGAGAGAGGTTCTCATGGAAGGGCCTCAAGGGGGAAATTATGCAGCATGTACAGGAATGTAGCATCTGTCAGCAGAACAAGATTGAGAACACCCATCCAGCAGGGTTACTCCAACCACTACCAATTCCAGAACAGAAGTGGGAAAGCATCTCCATGGACTTTATTACAGGATTGCTCAAAGTCCAAGGGCGAGATTGTTTATATGTAGTAGTTGACAAACTGACCAAGTTTGCACATTTCTTTTCGATATCATCAGACTACTCGGCAACTCAAGTAGCTGAGTTATTCTTCAGGGAGGTCTTCAGGTTACACGGGTTACTTAAGACCATTGTCAATGATCGGGATAGCAAATTCACAGGTACCTTCTGGCAAGAACTATTCAGATTAGTGGGGACCAAACTGGCTACCAGTACGAGTTATCATCCCCAGAGTGATGGACAAACGGAAATAGTCAACAAGTGGATCGAAGGATATTTAAGGAACTATGTAGCAGGGCAGCAGCGAACCTGGATCAAATGGCTACACCTAGGGGAATATTGCTACAATACTACCTATCACATGTCTATTAGGATGACTCATTTTAAGGCATTATATGGTTACGAGGCCTTAGACTATGCAGATTTGGCATTTGGAGATAGTAGGGCTCCTAAGGCTAAGGATTGGATACAAGACAGTCAAGACATTCTGAAAATATTGAAGGAAAATTTACAAACGGCCAAGAATCAACAAAAGTTGTATGCCAACAAACACAGAATTGAGCGGAGCTTTGAGGTAGGGGATTTGGTATACTTAAGGCTCCAACCTTACAGACAGTCTTTCCTTAAGAAGAAAGGAGCAGAGAAGTTAAAACCTCGCTTCTATGGACCATACAGAATAATCAGGGAGGTGGGAGAGGTGGCATATGAACTAGAACTTCCACAAGAAAGTAAAATTCACAATGTGTTCCATGTGTCTAACCCAAAGAAGACCCTTGGACAACACATTGCTCCATCTACAGAATTACCACCTTTAGATGATGAAGGACTGTTGATACTGATTCTCGAACAGATCATACAAACTAGAGAAAGGAAGCTCAAGAACATGGTAATCAGAGAGTACTTGGTTCAGTGGAAAGAACTACTACCAGAGGATGCCACCTAGGAAGGTGAACAGGTATTGCAGCATCCCAGTCTGAAGTTGCTTGAGGACAAGCAATCTCAAGAGGGGAGGACTGTAATGTCCTCTTTCGATTAGGCCTTAAGGCCCAAAACCGCTAATTTATGTGATTCCTGTGGGTTCGAGCGGTTACTGACAATTAGGGAATCATCTAAGGACTGATGCCATCCATAGAAAATCTAGGGCATCATCATTAGATCAAGAAGGGTCACCGAGGCCAAAGGCCACCTTCGTGCATGCCATCCAAGCATTATTTAATGATGCATGCACTCATTTAAGTCTCCATACGCATGCATGCAAGTCAACTGCAAATTAGAAGATAAAGTGACCTAATTAGGTCAAAGATTAGGGTTTTCACAATTGAAAGTTATAAAAGGAGGATAAAGCGAAAGGAGACTTCACTTTTGATGATTATTATTTTGGGAGCTCTTGAATAGCAACACAAAGTGCAGCACAGCAGTTGGGGTTGGAGACGGCGTCTTCAGCTGGCGAGGTTTCGGCAATGAAACATCTACCCTAGTCTCATTCAGGGTAAGCCATATAGGTTCGCCATTTGCTCTTACATTCATTCATAGTTATCCAGTATACGGTATAGATTGTTGCAGGGATACGTGTGCAGCCGTAAGGGGGGTTTTCAGCCAAAAAGCCCTAATCAGTCGCTGGGTCTTCAGATCTCAGTTTTACTTCGAAACTCAGGCACTATTCTCATCATCGGCATCTTACTCCGATACAGGGTGATTATCAGATCCAACTGTGCTCATCCAGAGTAGTTATCAGCTATTTCGGGATCAGGGGGGTGTGAGCAGCTGTCTCTCTGGAACAATTCACTAGCTTGCCTAGAGACCTCAGAAACTCCGCATGTACCAGGCATTCTCTCCGACACGGGAAGGCTATCAGTCCTGCAAATCAGCAGCTTCATCGGATACCTCCTTCACTGAAAACTTCACCCTTATATGATCTGGGGTTTCTGCTGCTAGGGTTTCACCGGAAGCAGAAGATATCAGTCCATCTCCAATTCAGCTCTTGATGCTTGCATACCCTCTCAGGAGCAGTCCAGCCAGCTTATCAGTGGTAAGTGTTCATTCTATCTCACAAACCCTAACCCTAATTTTTGCTATAAAATAGGGATTTTTGCATGGCAGTTTGCATGCCCAGTTGTATCAGCATATTTGCATAGAAATAGAAAATATCGAGATTCGGGATATTACAAATTGCATGTGGCTATTTAAGCCACTGTACTTCATTGTAATTATTATCCAATTACTTTTTGATTAATGAAAGCATTCGCAGTTGCAAGCCATTTTTGCACTGTTTCATTCTTCAATTGCTGAGTAAATTGTGTGATCTATCTTGTGAGTTGTGTGTTTGTCCACAAATCTATGTGCTCAATTTAATACACTGTTTCTTCAAGTGCTTCAAGAGCTTCTTCATCATACTGAGGGCATGTCCATGGGTTCCACAACATGCCAATAGCCATAAGACCATACAAGAATTCCACCAAGGGCATCAAGGTCATCATCATCATAATGGCAGAAAGGACCATATATAAGGGCTCCATGACCCCATCAAACCACAACATAGGTGGGTTCCAAGACCTAAGCCTTCATGTGCAACCAAGATCATCAAGTCATCAAGCAATAAGTAATTACCATGAGCAAGGAGCATCAAGGTCATCTCAACACTTCAAGGGCTCCAAACACATATGAGCCACACCATCTTCAACAAATGACCACAGAATGGGTCATTTGTACCACCAAGTGCTCCAAAGCACACACCATTTATGAATGGGCTCCAATGCCCATGCTACCATAAGTGAGGGTACCATCATCATGCAAACCTATGCAATCATAACAACTGTGTATCGGAGGAAGGCTCCAACCTGTGCAAAGTACCCCACAGAAGATACCTGTCCACATCTATAAACCTGGCATAATCACTGCAAGGGCCTTGGTGGCATCAATGATAACTCAAAGGCCACTGCAAGTCCCTTGTTGGCATCAATGACAACTCAATCAACAACACCTTCATGGCCAGTCAATGCCTATAAAGGTATACTGCCATGAAATCACTGTAATCACTCATTCATTATCAATTACTCAATATATTCTATTTCAGGCATGTTATTCTGTCAACCAAGTGTAAATCAGATCCCTATCCAGAGCACTGGGCAAACTGATATTCGGCAAGGAAACAGACAACACACTCCAGGCTTCAAGTAGATCATAGATGTGTCTTTCCACTACTGTTTCTTGTTTCTGTTTTGTTTTAGATTAATCAATGAAATGCAAGCAAGTTGAAATAGATATGGCATGTAGCCTACAGGAAAGACATGTCAGTCTCATGCTCTTGGTTCTTCAGTTAGTAGTCTACATAAGTAGCTGCCATAGGCTAGATTTATCAGTGGCAGAACTAGAATGAAAAAACCACATTTTGAATGTACTTCAATGCCTCCCCCAGGAAAGTTTTAAATAAATAAACTTAACTTTATACCGCATATATATGGGGAAAATTCTAAATAGATGATAAGATTACTAATTCTAACAGGAATAAAGTAGGTACATGTTAAATGCAGTTTAGCTTTCAGCCTCAGAGGAATATCCTCAAGACAGCATAGAATATGCAACAGAATGGGGGAAAAGTTAAAACACAAACATGGGAACTTTCAAAATATTCATTCATCCATTCAAGTATGAATTCTCATTAAAGTGAACGCATGTCAAAGAATAGTAAAACACAGTATAGAAAACTCTAATAAATGATCAACATTCTAACCTGAATTAATGAAATTGAACTCTAACTTAGAGCTGAAGGATTAGACTTCTGCGGAGAAAAGACATTCCAGCTTTCGTTCTAGAAAAAACAAAATAAAAAACTGCCTTATAATCCATGCCCTTATCTATATATATATCTCACATTCTACATCTAATATATTAACTCTTTTAAATTCTCCATCATGAAACATTATAGATCGAATAATATCCACTTTACAAGGACGTTTTGATATGTTCATAGTAAAACTTACAATCGACACGAGTTTTTTCTGCTGCAATTAAATAGACTTGGATTCTAGGTTCTATATAGGGGAAATGAACAACCTAGTGGCTAATGGATTCCTTTAATAGCCAAGTCGCCTAACATGAGGACACGGTATATATCTATATATAACCATTTTTTTAAGAAACTAGGCATGTCCTGTTTGGCACATGCCAGACACATGTTTGGCACATGTCCTGTCTCAGGACATGTATCCAACACGTGTTCTAGTGTATCTGTGTCCGACACAAAGCCCCTGAAGGACGTGTCATGTTTCAGAGTTTAAAAGTAGTTGTTGATGCAGCTTTGAATTCATAAGGCCCTTCTCTGATTCCCCAGACCTGTTCATGGCATGAAAGTTAAGTGAGGCATCCTCAAGTTGCCTCTGAACAGCATATTTTCTAGTCATAAATAATGTGAAGCAACTACACTAGAGCATACAGTCATCTGCATTGATACTTAATCTGGCTTACCTGATTTCCTTCATCATCATAGGCCCGATCCCAACAATGAATTTCCCCATTCCTATAGATTGTAAGCTCTGATGTGCAATTAGTGGCACCATTCTGGAGAGGCAAACAATTATAACCCAGACAAAAGGAAATAGCGGCATGTAGTGAATAAAAGGGATGTGGCAAACTACTTATTTCTCTTACTGGCCTTATGCATGTGTGTCTTAATTCATAATTCACAAAACTTTCCTAAACACTGTTTTCTTTCCTGAGATAAAAAAATGGAAATCTTTTGTAACATTTCTCATAATATCCTGTTTGCATGGGCATGGAATATTGTGCAAATGCATTATTTCATTGTAACAATCAAAGCTAAAGAAAGGTAATGGAGATTGTCTGCATAATTCCTACCATGTTTACCACCAAGGATATGATGAAGAATGAATTTATTGCACAGCAGAGACAGTAAAATTTTTTTTGTCTTAACAGATCATGTCTACCCTTATTACAAACACAAACTGAAGAAAAAATGAAAAAATAAATATATAATCTGCAACATCTTGAAAAGAAAAATACTAGAGTTCAAACACAAAAGAACTTGAGATTTATCATATGCTTCATTACTGACAAGCATCAACATACCCATGAATTGGGGAAGCCCCCTGGTGGAGTGGACCCTTGATATAGGCACCTCTTCCCGTTTTCACATTTTGACATATAAACTGTGTTCAGATGTTCTGCAATGTCCTGCACATATTATTGTGAGTCGTGACTGTTTAGTATTTGCTACAAACTTTTGGTCCACAACCTTATGACACTTCAATAAAGACTGCAATACTTTGTGATTTATATCTTAGATTTGGATGAACGAGGGACTGACAGAGAAAGCCCATATGTCAAGAAATAACACCATAACTAATCGTTTCAATTTTGAAGCTTAAAAACACTAGACACGTAATTTATTGCTGAGGACATATTCAAGGAGAAAGATATGGGAGTAAGGAATTAAAGGATGTCAACTGACATGACCCTACAGGATCTGGTAATTTTAGATAACAATGGCCCAAAGTAGGGCATCTTTGAGGTCAGCCATTTGGTCCAAATTCCAACTTAGATGGGCCCAAAATCACTAAAGATAAAAATTTGCTCCTATCTACCTGGAAATAAGACATCTGAACTGTTAGTGATTATCACTAAAAGTCATTTATTTCATCCCTAACAATATATAACCTCATTAAATGATTCTTGCATCTTAGGTATATGCTAAGTCACCGTATTCACTGGATTTTATCCATGAAATTCAAAATTTGGTGCACATGAAGAGAGGCCACATAAATTCGATGAAGTTCATCCATTTAAGTCACTAATCAACCGAGCCATCTTTTAATAATTAATTTTCCATGTCTTAATGTGCCCTGAGGTTTCTGTTTGCAAATACAGCCGTCAAATGTGCCATATGTGACCAGTCTACTACTATGGAATCTAGATGTAGTGATTGAATGTTCCCTGCATTTATAGTGTGGATGTCGTCTGTCACATGGATGTATTAATATGCAGATTAATCGATTCCTTGAAAGATGAGAATTCTGCTGTCTGCAGACTGCAAATATTGTTATCATCACAGATACCTTTATCATCATCACAGAGATCGCATGGTGGATACATGAGCTAAACCATCAATTGGGAATACACCTTAACTAGAAATAGCAACTGCTTAATTAGAAATGGCTAGTTAACACACCCAATATAGTACTTTATGTGTATAAAATGAATACAACAGGGGTAAAAGCAACAGAGGTAAAAGCAACACTGATCCTGCCCTATACAGTCCCACATCCACACCTCTCACCTGGTCATCTGATCTATATGTACAAGAGCTACTCAATATCAAGAGGAGAGTGGAGGTTCTGGAAGTCAAAGAGCATGAGAGGGACCTTAAAATCCATCTATTAACAGTAGAAAATCAACGTTTAGCAGAATGCAACAAGTTTTTAAAAGGGCAAGTGGCATTGTTGCAAGAAGCTATTCTGGTAGGCAAGAATGAGTGGCAAGATATGAAGGCAGACTGGCAAAGAATGAAAGAATCAGCAGGGGAAGAGAGAGGGGTGTTGAATCATAAAACACCCAGTGTTGAAGGGAAAACAGATGAACAAACAAATAACTAGGGAATGGAAGTAAGAGAAGCAGAAAATGGAGGTTCCACCAAAAATCCCAGAACGTGGGCACAAGTTATTAGCAAGCATGCTAATATAGAAAAGGAAAAAGAAGCAAGCAGCCAAGGAGACAACAAACAGGAAACGAAACCAAAGAAAGGCAAGCCAGAGCAACAAACATAATAATTAAAGGTGTAAGAGAGTATGGCAAGAACGAATGTACCCCGGAGCTTGCAAGCGACTTTCTAAAAGACAAGTTGGATTGGCAAGGCCAATTTTGCCAAGCATGGAGGGTGGGTAAACCTAGTGATGAGAGAGCCAGGCCCATAAAAGTCATCATGGCAAATGCACGTGACAAGCAAATTCTTCTAGCAAAGAAGCATCTTTTAAAGGGCTCTTGCTTTTTTCTATAGGAAGACTTAACTATCATGCAGCAAGAGGAAAGAAAAAAAGAAGTGTCAAAGGTCAGAGCAGCAAGAGATGAGGGCAAAAGAGCATGGTTATACAAAGGCAAAGTTGTTATTGCTATTTTTGGTCCTCCTTTTAAAGCAAGACAACAAAACAATAATCAAGAAGTGATAGAAAATTCCTTAGCCAAAAATATCATAGCAAGGTCAGGATGGGCAAATAGAGGTGTAGACTCAACTTTGAGTCTTGTATGCCAAAGCAAATAGCAATCAAGGTCTACACAGGTTCCCTTAAGCTTAGTATGTTGGAACTACAGAGGATACCCGTGGAGGCGTGGACCTGGGTTAGGACCTATTGCAGAAGATAGAGGCATAATACGTCTCGTGGAAACACATGAACATGAAGGGTGCAAGACACCCCTTTTTGAAAAATATATAAAGTTGGCATTATGGAACAAGGCAGCAGAGAATGGAAAAGGTCACGATGGTATCAAAGCCAGGACCGCAAGTGAGCAAGCTAGCATTCTTTGTCAAAGGGAAGATTGAAATCGTATTTGGCTTACAGAAGAAAGAAATCATCAATGGACAAGAATTTCAAAAGACAACAAAAGATGCAATTTCTTTGGAGAACAGTTGCTTACCTTATGCGGAACTTTCAATTTAGTAATCTGCAATGGTTTGCCTAGATGGACAAACTCTGGTAATTTCACTTGTCATACCTACAATGGAGCAAGCATGGTGGATTATGCAATTTGTTCGCAAGGGCCTATGCGAGAAAATGGAGGAAGTTATGATTGGAGAACAGCTCTGGGATTTAAAATCTGATCACAAACCGATCTATCTATGTCTTTCTTGGACTGATTAGCAGCAAGTGGGGGCAAAAAATAAGCACATTCAACAACCTTTTGCAAATGGCAGAATTCTTTTGACGCAAGAGAACCGTAATGTCTTTAGGAAGGCATTAAACAGACTTTGTAAGAGGGAAGAAACTTTGTCCCAAGGCCTTAATAATCAGCAGCTAACTAATTTAATTCAAGGGGCACTCACAAAATGCAAAAGAGCAAAGAATAGGAAACGGGAAACAAATTGCTTTCCTGTTAATGCTTGGTTCAATGAGGAGTGCAAAAGAGCAAGGAGAAGGTGGAGAGAGTCAAACTGGAAAGAAAGGGACCTAAAAAGCTACAGCAAATTATAAGAAAGAAAAAAATTGATTTCATGGTCTCAAGGAGTGAAGAGCTAATCTTCCTTGGGAAAAACAACCCCAAACTATTTTGGAAGGAACTTCAAGCGAGCAAGAAGCAAACTGAAAACAATATTACAGCGGACCAGTGGTTTGAATATGCAAGGCAACTCTATGAGCAGAATCCTAAGATTGAACCCCCTCCCCCCTTAGTCAACACCGCCACCATTACTAAGCTTTTCACCGTGCAAGAGATTGAGGTGGGTATTAAGAAGTTGGGTGTTGGAAAAGCCAAAGATTTAGTAGAACTTCAAGCTGAATATCTAAAGTGGGGTTCAAAAACTCTTGCACCTCACATCACAGGAATCTTCAACGACATCATTCAGCAAGGATTCCCTACAGATTGGACAACTAGCCTCGCAATTCCTCTTTTCAAGAGCGGGGATGTCAACGATCCCTCAAATTATAGGACCATAATGATAAACCCCTTGTTTGCAAAGCTATTTGGAAGCATGCTAGAAAATAGAATTAGCAAGTGGGCGGAAGAAGGCAACAAGCGTGCTAAAGGACAAACAGGTTTTAGACCTAAACATTCCACGGTGGACCACGGTATTACTTTAAGGCACATCATTGAAAAAGTGTGGGAGAAAAAAGGGGAAACCTTTTGTTGCTTTGTCGATTTCAAAAAAGCTTTTGACACGGTTCCCAAGGATAAGCTATGGCACAGAATGGAGGAACTTGGGGTTCCTATACATCTTAGAGCAGTTGTTCACAGGTTATATGAGGAGGTCAAAGTCAAAATCAGAACATCAGATGATATCTCCGAAAGTTTCAGAAGCGATATTGGGGTCAAGCAAGGGTACCCATTATCCCCTACCCTTTTTGGCTTATATATTGACAAACTTGAAGAGTGGTTAAACTTAGAGGGCGGGGATCGCGTCCTCATGGGCGAGTATGTGATAAGGCTTCTTTTGTATGCAAATGACCTTATTTTGATTGCTAAGTCTGCTCTTGGCTTGCAAGAGCACTTGATTTCCCTTGAGCACTTTTGTAGAACAGTTGGGATGCAATTAAATACTAGCAAGACGAAAGTGGTAGTTTTCTCTAGCAAAAGAAAACATAAACAACATAAGTTCTACTTCAAAGACAATACCCTTTAAGTAGTGGATGACTACAAGTATCTCGGAATCGACTTCAACAAAAGTTTGAGTTGGGAAGGCTGCAAGAAAAAAGAACTCTGGGAGGTTGGAAAGCGTTTTATGCTTTCCAAAATAGGTGCAGAGAGGTAGAGTTATGGGACTGGAAAACTATGCAAACCGTTTCTGGGCTCTTAGTGATCTCGGTTGTTCTCTATGGTTGTGAAGTTTGGGCCAGCAGTACCTCTGACTTATAGTGGAAGCAAATAGAAAAGATTCAAAAACACATGTTCACAAGCAAGTTCAAAATTAAGAGTTCAGTGCCATACGAAATCATGCTAAGTGGAATGGGGGTGACTTCTATTGAAGAAATCGTTATGGTGAGACTCATAAGATATCTAAAAAGAGTTGAGCAAATGGAAGAAGGTAGATGGCCTAAGGTTGTCTTCAATGACATATTGTGCAAAAGAAAGAAGACTTCAATGCGGCAAAATATTAAATGGCTTAGCAAGTGGGATATGTGCTTGAGCACATGCCCTACAAATAGTAAAGAAATAAAGGCTTTTGTTATCAATAAGTTCCACAAGCGAACTTGGGATAAAGAGCTAGGGAGAAAGAGAAAGTATTATATTGAAGAGTTTAACCCCACCTACGATCAACATCAAAAGGTGTACATAGGGGCCAATATACCTTGGAAAGCCAAAATTCTCATTGCTCAATTAAGAACTAATTCCCATCAACTCCATTGTGAGATCGGGCACTGGAAAAGGTGAAAAGAAGCTTGGGTAGAAAGAGTGTGTATTTTTTGCACCGCTGGTAAGGTGGAGATAGAAAAACACTTCATTTTAGAGTGTGAAGCCTTTAAGGACAATAGGGACAGGTATGCAAATGTCTTGACAGATAAATCTTGGGATGATTTATTTAACGAAGGGATTGTGGAAAAATTGGGGGCACTCATCATCAAGTTGAACAGACAAAGGTATATATATATATATATATATATATTGGATAATTTAACTATAAATGTATATAATTAAAAATTTTAAATAAATAAAAATATATATAGTTGTCAAACTTAATGGTAAATTTTATTGAACTCTTTTTATGATGACAATTATTTTCGGAATTTCAAGATTGCCAAATTAGAACATGAACACACAACAAGTGACTATGGGTATATCTAGTATGTGCATCGATCATGCATACTGTGTTATCCACTAAAATTGCACTAAGTGGATTCCAGTGAGCCGTCGAAGTCATGAACAAGTGCCTTGTTTGTTATCAGAGCTCAAGAGTTCCATGGTTCATCAGGGCCATTTTTGGGCCCCTTTCTTTAATAATTACATGTTCATACCCTGCGGGAATATTGTAATAAATGTATTAACATGGCAAACATTTTGTAAAGGAATTGGATTCCCAGGACTTGGATGTCAAGTTGATCATTCCAAGGTGTTTTTTCCCTTGTCAATTATGCAATGTTGAATAAGCAATGTATAATTTTCGAGTTTTTCACAGCTCCTCCAAAGCTAGAATGGTCGTCTTGGTGGTTAAACCTTGGGAAGTTATTAAAGTTCATGTGTCAATGTATATAAGCATGCTAGAAATTGTTTTGAGTCATTATGAACATGTACTAGGTCCCCCTTAGGTTTTTTTAAATTTTCGAAAAAATATATTTTCCTACAAACTTAGGCCATTTTTAATGGTTTAAATGGAAAATTTCAAATTGTAATAACGAAGTTCGATTTTGACGTGGGGATGCTCGTTTTCACACTCAAAGCGTCCTCTTTACCCTAGGACCCACTTTTCCTTTGTTTCGGGTGATCAAATTGTCACTTAGCGCTGTATTTCTTAACGATGCGACAAAATGCCTAAAAAATGCAAAAAAAAGACAAAATCACAAAGTGACAAAAGTCAAAAGGAATCTCATTTGTATGACATGGAAAGGGTGGCGATCTCTTCCATGATTAAAAGTGAATCAAACTTAGGATTAAAGCGTTGGGTTTGATTGAGATTTGGGAGGCAACGAATCATCTTAAGTTTAAGGTTGCGTCCTCATCTTCATGGCTTGCGACTTATGCATGTGGCGAATGATGGATGGATTAGTGGGAGTCATCTTGAGAGGTGGCGCCTACCTCTTGAGATCCACTCCACTCTAAACTCAAGATTTTCCCTTATTCTCGCAATGTTAACGACTCTTCCTCTTGAGTTGAGGTGCGCCCCCCCTGTGGCTTGTATTTTCTATATGAGCAAGTTCTTTTTCCTCATTCTAGTGGGATGAAAGGAACCTCTACCTATTGTAATGTTGATGCTACTTTGATTAATAAAGTTGAAGACTTTGGAGGTCTACCCTATGCCATTGGATGAATGCTTGTGTTATGAAGTGATATTGTAAAGCTTTGATTTCCTTTGTTAAATTTGTTGATGGATCTAGCTTAGAGGGTTATTCTAAAACATGTAGAGTAAGCATTTACAGTTGTTAACTTGCTTGATTGTGCTTTCCTTTTGAGAGATAGGAGAGTATCCAACTATACTCAGTTGTATTGAAGCTCTTTTTTGTTTCTTGTTTTCAAACACACTAGATCTAATCTTTTTTGTGCAAGGATTTTCTCATAGTTTTGTAGATCACAGATTTGAAGGAAGATTGGAACTCAGCTATCTCTTCTTTTCTCTTCGGCATTTTTAGAAGGCCAATTCTATTGTTGCAAGGTTTCCAAAGTCATCATAGAAGGATCAAGCAAGGCTTGAAGTGTTCTGCCCATTTTGAGGTATGTCCAAGCATACCCAGCTAACAAATCTGAAGAAAAGACCACCCACCCAAAGAGGGTGTCGCCACTTAGAGTGACGAGTGCTAGATCCCAGGGCAAATGGAGTCTGATTTACGTGAAACTTGAGATCTAGGGTTTATTCATTAATCTCCAAGTGGGTTTTGATGGTCATCAAAAACTCACGAGATCTATCAGATCTACGAAACTAGGGTTTTAAGAAAGGGTTTCAAATGGACAAATGGATAAAAGCACTGAAGAACAATACTAACCTTACAGATCGTACCTGAAAATACTTGCAATCGCCTTGAATGTTCATGACCCTTCCACTTGGTTACAATTCCGAGCAAGATTCGGCATGAAACAAAAGAAAAAAGGCCAATGAAGGAAGTGCAGGCCCTCTTTTCCACCTGCAAAATCAAACTACAAATGAGATTTGTTTACGGATGAAAAAGATAAGTTGTGTGTTAAACTAGTAGCAACAAGGAAGGTCTTCCTACATGCATGTGTTCTTGCATGCAGAAGACTTAAATTAGGAAACCAGTTGTATTTAATTTACTTTTCCTAAGTTTACTTTGGAAAATAAATTAAAGTGTTCTAAATTAACTTTAGTGAACCACTAGTTAAAGTGAAAGTGAAATTAGGGTTTTTGCTTTACCACTAGATAAAGTGAAAGTGAAATTAGGGTTTTCGCTTTACCTAAAGTTATAAAAGAGAGATCAATTGGTGGAGAGAACACACACACTTGTATTCCGACAGACAGGATACAGATAGGGAGAGAAAGTCAGACAGAGGATTTAGCTGAGAAGACAGAGGAACAAGCAGCAGGATCATCGAGCTTCGTACAGCTGGGCCATACACTCACACAGGAGGGTGTTGAGGTTTCGCTGGGATTTGCCAAGTGATTCTGTCGGGTACTATGTTCGCCAGGTTTGGGTGAATTTGCAATGATTGTAAAAGTTCCATATTTTCTCATAATAAAATCTATATCTGACTGTTGCACCGGTTTTTCCATCTTGGGTTTTTCCGGGGATTTCCATACCCAAAATAATAGTGTCAATATTGTGATGTGATGTTGTGATTTATTTCTCAGTTTTATATTCCGCTGCATACTATAAAAAATATTCTTGTGTGGTTATCAATTGATATTTTGCATGCACTGTTTATCCCTAGTTGAATATTAAAGGAAGATTTACATGGTATTAGAGCTCCGGTGAGCTAAAGTTGAGAGAATTACAACAGCAATGATAGATCGAGGGCAGATCTATAAGAAGACACAAACCTAGACATCCAAATATAGGGTTTGACAGGTACACTTTACTATGGCCATGTAGTTGAGAGTTGAGGATAGACTCCAGGGTGCTCAAAAATTTCCTACATGGAAAGAGAGGATCACAAGGATCCTGGACGTCAATGATGCTGAGGAGCACATTGACTCCACAAAAGTTGCACCCACAGATCCGGCAGATCAGATAGCCTGGAAGAAGATTGATTCCAGAGCTATGCTGATTATCATGGATGGAGTGAAGGACAATATAGTCCCTCACCTTTCCGGTAAGAGGACTGCATTGGAGATGTGGAAGGCTTTGTAAAGTCTGTACCAGAGAAAGAACGAGAACCGAAGGATGGTGTTGCAAGAGAGGATGCCACAACACCAAGATGACCAAGGGAGAAGGAGTGAGGAGCTAGTTCGGATAGCCCTCAATGGCATCTCTAAGCCATGGGACACCTTTGTCAAAGGTCTTGTGGCTAGGGAGAAGCTCCCTGATTGGCAGAGACTATGGGATGACTTTGTGCAGGAGGAGACCCGCATGGGTCAAGGATCAGGCTCATCCAGTAGTGCCCCACAGATTATGGATGAGGAGGCTCTAGCCCTTACAAGGAAGACCAAGGGGAAGGCAAAGAGGAAGAAGGATGGTAAGAAGAACCTTGACGTATCAAAGGTCAAGTGTTTTATCTGCCACAAGCAGGGACACTTTGCCTCCTAGTGCCCGGACAGGAAGAAGAAGAGTAACACTCAGATGGCTGCATCTGCAGAGGTGGATGAGTTCAGCAGGAACTTCGATGAGGAGTTTTGCTTGCTAGCTCGCATGGAAAGCACCACAGGGAGCAGCATATGGTACATTGACAGTGGAGCAACTAGTCACATGACTGGACAGAAGAGATTCTTCAAAGACTTGCAGGAGGGTGGAACAGGGATCCACGTTGAGCTGAGTGATGATGCGCGGTATCAAGCGCAGGGAGTTGGCACTGTTTCATTTGAGAGGGAGTCTAGCAAACCCCTCAGTTTTGCTGATGTGTTATATGTTCCAGGACTGACCAAGAACCTTATATCAGTCTCCACTCTGGAGGACAAGGGATATTAGGTGAAGTTCCGTGACCATAGAGTGTATATCAGGCCCAAGGGGTTAGATAGGAGCTTGGATCGGGTGATTGGCAGAAGGAGCGGGAAAGTGTACAGATTACACTTTGAGCCTGCAAAGGCTCTAGTCAGCAGCAGCAGTCATGGTGAGTTGTGGCATAGGAGGATGGCACACTTACACCATGGAGCACTGAAGCATTTAAGATAGGCAGTCGTTGGAGTTTCTCAGGTACAAGAGGAAAAGCATAACCACTGCAAGGGTTATGCTTTGGGGAAGAACATTAGGAAGCCTTTCCCATAGAGTGAGCACAAGTCTAAGGAGCCCTTGGACTTGGTGCATTCGAATGTATGCAGACCTATGAGTGTCCATTCGTTCAGTGGTTACAATTACTGCGTAACCTTCATTGATGACTATTCCAGGAAAACCTGGATCTATTTCCTGAAGGCCAAGTCAGAGGTCTTTGAGAGGTTCCGAGAGTTCAAGACTCTTGCGGAGAACCAAACAGGAAAGAAGATTCGAGTGTTGAGGACAGGCAACGAGGGTGAGTACACTTCCAATGAGTTCATGTAGTATTGTTTGGCTGAGGGGATCAAGAACGAGCACAATGTGCCCCATACCCCACAGCAGAATGGAGTTGTAGAGCGGAAGAACAGGACTATGGTTGGAGCAGCCAAGGCCATGCTATTTGATCAGGGATTACCACTATTCCTCTGGGTCGAGGCATACAGGACTGCAGTATACATTCAGAACAAGTGTCCCCACATAGCCTTAGGGAGGAAGACACCGGAGGGGGTCTTCATAGGCACTAGGCCAGATTTGAGTCACATTCGCATATTTGGCAGTGTCTGCTATTGTCATGTTCATGCTGAAAATAGGAAGAAGCTGGACCCTTCTGGAGAGAAGGGGTTACTTGTTGGTTACATCGAGATTTTGAAGGCATATAGAGTTTACATTCCTGCTAGCAGAAGGATCATTGTGAGCAGGGATGTCCAGTTCGATGAGGACAAGGCCTTGTGGAGATCTCTGGATTTACCAGCATAGCAGCAGCCAGCACAAGAGTCGGGAGTCAAGTTGGAGGAGCCAGATGTACAGGTACAGGTACAGACACAAAGCATAGGGTCTAGTGGTCAGAGGGAGTCAGGTGGACAGGATCTTTTAGTCATTGACTTGAAGGATGAGCTGCAGCAGGAGATGGATATCCAACAGCCGCAGCAGGTTGACACTAGGCCAAGGCCTAAGTGGTTTAGATCCACAGTGCAGGATTCTAGGCAGGTAGATCCTTCACAGACATCTTTTAGACGGAGTGTACCACCAGAGAGGCTTAGTTATATGGCATTGATGACAGAGTTGATTAACTTTGAACCTTCTAGCTTCGGGGAGGCCGCATAACATTATGTGTGGCAGGAAACTATGGTTGAGGAGTATGACTCCATTATGAAAAACCAAGTATGAGAGGTTGTGTCGAGGCCACAAGGGAAAAAGGTGGTGGGATCCAAATGGATCTACAAGGTGAAGTATGCAGCAGACGGAAACGTGGAGAAGTACAAGGCGCGCTTCGTGGCAAAGGGGTTTTCACAGAAGGAGGGTATTGATTATGAGGAGACCTTCGCCCCTGTTGCCAGGTATTCTTCCATTCGGACAATTATCTCACTAGCAGTTGAGATGGGTTAGCATGTCCATCAGATGGACGTCAAGACTGCCTTCCTCAACGGAGTGATAGAGGAGGAGGTGTATATTGGGCAGCCAGAGGGGTTTGAAACTTTGATGTGGAGAATAGGGAGACGCATGTATGCAGACTACATCGAGCTCTCTATGGGCTCAAGTAGGCACCTCGAGCATGGTACTCGAGGATTGACAGCTATCTACAGGAGATGGGATTTCAGCGGAGTGAGGCTGACCACAACCTGTACTTCTTGACAGGTGAGGTGCCTCTCATACTGGTCTTATATGTGGATATTCTCTTTTTGACAGGAGATGAGAGGTTGATTGGAGATAGTAAGTCCAACCTTGCAGTAGAGTTTGAGATGAAAGACCTTGGGTTGATGCATTACTTTTTGGGCTTGGAGGTTTGGCAGAGAGATGGATGCTTCTTCATCGGATAGGGGAAGTATGCAGTAGAGATTGATGCATCAGGATCAGATGGATTTGATCCTACCTTGTATCGTCAGCTTATCAGATCGCTTATGTATTTGGTCAACACTCGACTAGACATCAGCTTTGCAGTCAACTCTTTGAGTCAGTTCATGGTGGACCCTCGGAGAGTGCATTGGACGGCTGGGAAGCACATACTTCGATACATCAGAGGTACAGTGGAGTATGGATTGGTTTATGAGTGCAGGAGGAGTGTACAGTTAGCAGGTTTCATAGATGCTGACTGGGCAGGATGTGTAGAAGACCGGAAGAGTACTTCAGGTTGTTGTTTTAGCATTGGATCAGGGGTTGTCTCTTGGTTCAGTAGGAAGCAGAACTCAGTTGCATTAAGCTCAACAAAGGCTGAGTACATGGCTGCTTGTGAGGGTATGTGGCTGAGGAAGTTACTTGCAGGGTTGTTCGAGTGTGAGCTAGAGGATACAGTTGTTCACTATGACAATCAGAGTGGCATCAGGCTATTTGAGAATCCAGTGTTCCATGACCGAAGCAAACACATAGACATCAGATACCACTTCTTGAGAGATTGTGTTCAGAGGGGAACCATTCAATTGGAGTACATACAGACAGATGAGCAGGTGGCGGACATTTTCACCAAGGCACTTTGCAGACAGAGTTTTGTGAAGTTCAGGGATACGTTGGGGTTGCTACCGAATCCCTTCCTCGTTGAGAGGGAGTGTTAAACTAGTAGCAACAAGGAAGGTCTTCCTACATGCATGCAAAAGACTTAAATTAGGAAACCAATTGTATTTAATTTACTTTTCCTTAAGTTTACTTTGGAAATGAAATTAAAGTGATCTAAATTAACTTTAGTGAACCACTAATTAAAGTCAATGTTCCCCCAAGTTTCCGAGGCGCGGGAGCGGGGAACCGCACATTGGGGACGTGTGGAGACCACCCCCAAATTTTAGCGAAATTCAGGGTGGGCAGGAGGGCGGGGGGGCATCCAAGTCTTAATAAAAAATAATATTATGAATTATTAAATCCCAGCAATAAAAGTTCAATGCTTCATCCCATGTAAACTACTAAAAGCGGGGGGTGAGGGGGGGGGCGTCTGGGAGCCCCCCAGTTTGAGGAGAGGCGGGTGGGCGTGGGTGCGGGGGGGCGTTTGGGAGCCCCCCTTCACCAGAGCGCGCTACAGAACAGGGGACGCACCCTCTTGTACGTTTTCGAGAGTTTCCTGATTTTGGGGACGCTAAGAAACGTTTCCCCAAAAGCCCTCGAGGCACAAGGAGCGAGGGGGGTGTGCCCCCGACCCTGGGGGGCAAGTCCCCATGTAACACTAGTTAAAGTGAAAGTGAAATTAGGGTTTTTGCTTTACCACTAGTTAAAGTGAAAGTGAAATTAGGGTTTTCGCTTTACGTAAAGTTATAAAAGAGAGATCAATTGGTGGAGAGAACACACACTTGTATTCAAACAGAGACAAGATACAGATAGGGAGAGAAAGTCAGACAGAGGATTTAGCTGAGAAGACGAAGGAGCGAGCAGCAGGATCATCGAGCTTCATACAGCTGGGTCGTACACTCACACAGGAGGGTGTTGAGGTTTAGCTGCGATTTGCCCAGTGATTCTGTCGAGTACTGCATTCACCAGGTTTTGGGTGAATTTGCAGTGATTGTAAAAGTTCCATATTTTCTCATAATAAAATCTATATCTGACTGTTGCACTGGTCTTTCCATCTTGGGTTTTTCCGGGGGTGTCATCACTCCAGGAAACTCTTCTAGGTTGAAGCTCGAGGATGCCCGGTAACCTAAATGTTTTTATGGTTTTTCTAAATGGATCAAGTCAGATGACCTAAAGGACCTTACACGCTCAAGACATGCATAGAACTCAATTAAAAGATAAGGCTTCTAACTACCAATGTTCAGAGGTTTGATAATAGGGTGAACAGATGGAGAACTTACTATGCTAGCAGATTCATATATAAAGCAATTACATATAAATGGCTAATCATAACAAGGAAAAGTACTTGCAATTCTACTCATCAACATACAGATAGGATGACAGCTATCATATATTAGATAACATGACTAAACCTGAATCAGACATTCAAGCACAAGCACAGAATAGAAAAGATATGGAACCTGAACATATAATAGCAAAAGAGCTTATATTAGGTCATGAATAACATGAGAAGCTTGGTAATGACAATGGTCTATAGGTCCCCGAAGTCGAACCTTTACTTCAACATAAGTCTTAGTCTTTAAAGCCTTTACAAAAATATTCAGATCCTGAAAAATTGGATCTGATTTACTAAAAATAGATAAAATAAATGTTTTTTGCAAAATTAGGTCAAAAACCTTAATTTAAGTACTAACCTATATAACTCTTAACACTTGTTCACTCATTGAACTCTTTGATGATTGCAGTTAGTAATGAAGTAGAGTTGTAACTTGTCATCTGATAGATAAGCCACTGTTGGTAAAAAACAAGTAGGGTTTGTGACCCTTTTCTCCTTGATTGTATCCTCAAAACTGGAACAGACCTCCTCCAATGGTGCTTTTCAGCAAATTTCAGCTTTATATTCCATCTCTAAGATAGTTGTATTCGCCAAATCTAGTTCTGCGTGCCAAAATATCTTTCTACACCCTTTTTTTGCTTTCGGTGGTTAAGGAAGCAGAATCCGGGGTTTGTTAGCTGTCGAAAGCGGACTTTCGGTGGCTAATGAACAAATGCTGCGTTCGCCTAAGCCACCGAAAGCTCTGTTTTCTACAAAATTTATTAGCTTTTAAATCAATCTTCTACAACTTTTACCTCTGTCTTTTCTGGTAATTCTTCCATTTGCCTAGGGTTTGACTGAGTAGTAGCATCATGAGCTGCCTCAAGATCCTGAAAGCTTGCTGCTGCCTCTGCTAGGGTTTCTAGTGCAAAGTGAGCCTGAGAGCTAGGGTTCGAGTTGGAATTCTTCATCTGCAGCCTCAGAAGTCTGATCATCTTGTAAAGCCTGGTGTTGTCCTTCATAAACCTTTGATTCTTTTTTTGCAGCAGGAAATACCTCCCTTTCATTTTTAGCAGGGAGTTACTCAATTGAGTGTTTTTCTTGGTTAATACAGCATTAGTTCTTTTTATCTCTCTTTCTAAGACTTCCATTTCATATACTTGCCTTAACAACTGGTTGACTCTTTGTGACCTAGGCTTGCTGGAGGAAGCCTTTTCCACTGATTCACCCTGGTCTTCTTTTGGTGTGGGTGATGGAAACTCTTCATTTTCTGCTGCAACCTGCTCTGTTAGGTCAGCATCTTCTTCCCTTTCTTCTTCTGAGTCTGAGTAGGGTAAGTTCAGAATATTTCCACTTCGTGCTGGGGCCTCCTTCTCTTTTCCACTGAAGTCCAGATTTCTTTTAGCTTGGTTGGTTTTAGAAGTTGGAGATGGCTAATCCACTGTCACTGGTGAGATGGCCCTCCTCTTCCTTCTACCACTCCTGGGAGTGGTGGACTTCTTTGAGGGAGACTTTCCTTTATCTTCTGGCTGTAAACCTGTTTCAAACTCATTCTAGAATAAGAAATATGCCCATGCTATGTTTCTCCTTTGCAGCAAATCTTGGACAATGAGCTGTATCAGGCCATGGTGAGATAACCTTCCTACGATTTTAGTGGGCTGGGCCTTGACCTGGTGTGCCATCTTGGTTAGGCTCTTGTGGAGGTAGAAAGGTAGGTTTAAAGGGCTTCTACCTGTAAAATGGTTCATCAATTTGAAGTGATATATCATCACCCTGTTATACCTTCTTTCACAAGTTATGTAAACCAAGATTGCTTTCAATAATTGCTACAACCTCTTCTCTAGCCAGGTGGATGGAACCTTTTTCTTCCATACTACATCTTTGTGTTTAGGTTTTAAGTATGATCTGAATTCCACAGTTTTAGTGATGGTGGTGTTGCCCACCTATTTCGACTAGGTGACAACTCCATGTACATGAGGATTTACATAATTGTACCTAGGAAAAATCTGAGGATTTTTTTCACTTCTGCAGGGCTATTGCCCCTTTGTAAAACGAAATGTCCGCTCCCCTGCGTGGGAAAATTAATGTAATTTTATGTGCTAGTGTGGATCATATGATACGAATGCCACACCGTGGAACTGGTTGTTAGGGAAGTCCCCTCATCGAGTGTTTTTCCCTTTCCAATTGATCTTGTTGTGTAAACGAGTTTAATCGGTTTGGTTTTCACTCAAAATCCTCCAAAGTGGTGACGGGCGTTCTACCAGTCAAGTCCATGAGGTGGCTAAGGGTTAAAAAATGATTCATGACCATGCTAGACATTTGTATAGAGTCTTGCGGAGTTTCGTTGTGTTGTTGTATTTTTATTTATTTTTTCTGGTTAATTAATTTCACCCCTTGGTGATTAATTAACTCAGTTTTTGATGTAATAATGTAATTGTTCAAGCATTGGCATTTTGTAATAGGGGCTATGAATGCAAAGTTAATTGCTATGAAACCCCCTAAGCCACTGCTTCGAGTCCCATGTCATTCTAACAGGTGGTTGAGGAGATAGACCATTTTGTCTAAGCAAGGTCTATTTTTCCAAGGGAATTAATTAATTTCCCTAAGTCAAAATTCACATTTTTTATTTTGAAGTAAAAAATCAAAAAAATGCCATGGTAATTTGGTTTGGGGGTTCCTAGACCTAGGAAAAATTTATTCCAAAGTTTTCCACCCCCCCATGGCCAGGATATAAATTTTTCAATTTATTTTTAATTTTTCCGAAGTCAAAATTGGAAAAAATTTTAAAATTAAATTGAAAATTTTTAAATCTAAGGTGAAATTTATTTTAGCCTAAGTCTAAGGTTAAAATCTATTTTGAGTAAGGCTAAAGGTCAAAACCTCATGAGGTGGTCTAAACCCTAAGTCTAGAAGAGCCACATCCAAATCAAAACCCTCACCAAATAGAGGGGCGCTAGCATAAAATGGAGGCGCTATCAATTTGGAGGAGGGTGTCCAAGCATAAATGGAGGCGCTAGGGTAAAAGCCACCAAAATAAAGGAAGGGTGCTAACATTATGTAGTGAGGCGCTACCTTATATGAGGAGGCGCTATCATATGGTGAGGCGCTAGCAATAAAAGGGAAGGCGCCATTTTAAGGGAGAAAACCCCCATATTTAGAGGACGTCATCAATTTAATGGAGGGCGCTACCATATATGGAGGCACCACCATTTAAAAAGGGCGCTAGTCACTATTTAATGAGGGCGCTACACTATATTTAGTGGGGCACTAAAGATAGGGGCGTCACAATAATGAAGGAGACGTCTACCATAAATGGGGGCGCTAGCACCATTTTAGAGGGACGCCATGCATAGAAGATGGGGCGCTAACAATGGAGGAAGGCGCCATATGTGGAGGAGGCCACCAAATTTGGAGGGGGACGCCTATGTTAGGCCCACTATAAAACCTAAAAGCAGATCCAAGGGAGAATCTTAAGTCAAAGACCTAGATTTAAAGGTGAAAATTACTTGAGACATGGATCAAGCTTCTGGGCCATTGATTAAAAATTAATCTAAGGGTGTGGATTCATTGAGAAGAATGGAAAGTCAAATACCTAGATCTAGTGGTGGAGATTAAACCCTAGATCTAGATCTAATCTCAGCCATTGATCTTCAAGGGGTTGGGGTTTGCCTCAACTATATAATGAGGGTCTCACTCCCTCATTGATATGATCTCTCATGCTATTGTTATGCTGCCGGAATATTTCTCCTTACTCTCTCATATTTTTCTTGCCACACTTTTGTATTGAAGCTTTGCCCTAGTTGGGCCATTTAATAAAAAATTCTTTGGAGGGACATTGTGCAGCAATTTTATGATCCATTTCTTGTGAGGTAACTTGTATTTTTTTGGTTTTGCATTATTGTATTAGTCTAGTTAGCTCTCCACAAAGTATTTTGTGGAGAGATTAGAGAGTAAAAGTACTTTTGCTTTCTTTTGTGAATGATTTAACATTTTCTTTCAAAGTATTTTGCAGGAACTGTTGAACATTCATCACTAGGCTTACGATATTTTGCAGATCTAGACTTATTTGCAGGTTGTCCAAGCAAGGAGATCTCTCCAAGGGCGTCGTTTCGGCAAATTTTAAATTCGGCCATTGACTTTCAACCTTCCTGAAACTGGGTTTTATTCACTGTATAGTGAATATAACCCTTGTTTTAGGGCCCCAACCTATTATATATTAGTATAGGCTTTTATTTTTGCTATTTAAACATCATTTAGGTGGCTGGAAACTCATTTTCCAGCCCTCTAAATCTCATATTTCTGCCATTTTCACATTCAGATTTTTACTGTAAATTTTGTACTAAATTTTTCTGATAAATCTCTTTAGTGTTTTCTGTGATTTCCAGCGAACATAGCTTGCTGGTTTATGACAGGTTATGCACAAGTGAAGGAGAGGTGCTGCCCAAATCAGGCCCAGAAATACCTCAACCTTCAACCGGTCCAAAAAGGGGTTCAAACCCTCACCTCTCTCTCTCATTTTTTCTGATTATTGTAAATCCCAACGAGAGTTTCTCTTGGGGTATTTTTCAAAGCTTATAAGCATTTGTAATCCATAAGTAAACAGATTAGGAAGCAGAGTAGGAAGTAGGATACTGTTTACTTAGATTTCTGTTTATGCAATTTTATTTTCCCTGTTAAAAAGTAATCATACAACCCATCTAATCTTGTGTATCCTCTATCCACTTGTCATCTCCCTTTAGGGACTTCAAGCTGGATATGAAAAGCAGGAGAAGTGGGGGCTTAGGTAATTAAAACAGCTTTCTTTCCTTGTACTACAATCAAACACACTTTATTTTCCAAGTCCAAGATCAAATACCGGCACCTCCAATAAGGGATATATCTTGGTTGATCTTGTTGATCGTTTTAAAATAAACATTGCATGTTAATCACCCAGATAAAATTTACTTCTAAAACTTACCAACAACTTCCCATCTTCTGCTCCTCTACTCGGTTATCACCCTTCGGGGTACTCACGAGATACGACCAGGGGACAGGGACGTCTTAGTTTAATAGGCATCCATCTAGTAATTTTTCGGTTGATTAAAAATAGTGACCTCAGAGGCGACTTGGGGTAGTAGACCATGGGGGGTCTCTAGGCGCTTTGACGTCCTCCTTGTTGAGCACCAGGCCATTGGGGTTTGACCTATGAGCTACGGGTGGGCTTTGTTCCCACTTTGTTGAGCGCAACAGCACTCCCTCTTCGACTTGAGAAGAACTAGATCGGGGTAGTCACACCACCGGTTCTGAAACTTAACGTCAAGAAGAAAAACTTTAATAAAATTAACTAAAATAAACCAAGAGACATTGCAAAATCGGTTTCACAACACTCCTTCATTTCAGCACACTTGCACTCCAACATTACTTCCAGCACTTTACTTTTCAGTTACAAGTATTTACTTTCAGTTCTGCAATTGTTATGTGGTGAATGCTTAACTGCTTAAAGTCTTTTCCATTTCTTAATTTACTGTTGGTTTAATAATCTTCACTCAAAGCATTTTTCTGCTATATGATAAATCTTTGTCTATATTGGTAAATCATCTGTTTATTGCTTAATATATTTTGGTTCATTGTTGTTTATAATTATATCATTCATTTATCTCATTGTTAAACACCCAAGCTGTAGTTTAATCGTAAATTAAATCTCAAATTCATTTGTAAGCTTATAAAGTTGTCATCTATCTTTAGACTCCATTTGTAATAGGCACTGGTCTTTGTTTATCTAAAGGTTTGTGTGTCATTTAAAGGAAATTTTGCATCTGCATGCTGCTTGTCATTCCTTAGATAATATAGAGTCTTAGCCTCATTCTTATTAAACGATCCCTTTAATTAATTTGTAATTAATTAATAAACCTGGAACTTAGTTTTCTCATAGGGACTACCCCCCTTGGCTCTGTTGGGATCTTGCCTAAACGGAGGAGTTGTGGACTGTGGTGACAGTGGTCCCCAGCTCTCACTTGCCCCCAAGGACACACATAGCAGGTTGTGACTTTCCTGCGCCTTAAAGTGTGAAATAGGCGGCAACATCTTTGGCGCCGTTGCCGGGGACAAGTCATTTGTCCTTGGTCTGACTTAATTAATTAATTTCTTAAATTTTCGATTCTTTAATTCATTAAACTGTTAATAAATTCTTTAATTAATTTTAATAACTTGTTTACCCATATTAGAGCTATCTTTTTCTCCAAGTGGCGATTCCACTTTCAAATATAGTAAGGTATTCTACCCGGAGCCATTCAGGTGGTCTACTCAACTCCCTCGTCGAACCTGAAAGGGTATATAGGAGGAGGTTGAATAGGCTTGCTCCCCGTAGACTCCTTGCAAATCTTGGAGAAAAGGCCGTCTCTGATATCCATTTGTTGTTTGCCCAAAACAACCAACCCACACCAATGGATGATCTATGCAAGCCATGTGATTTTTCTAACATCATTGGTTATCCTCATGATTTGCCAAAGAAAGCTATCGAAAAGTTACCTTCCTTTCAAGGTAATAATGCCGTCAGTGCCAGGTCTCACATCACCAAGTTCAACCAATGCCTCGCCAAGTGGTGTCATGGTCATAACTATGAGGATGTCAAGATGAAGCTGTTTATTTTATCTTTAGAAGATGACGCTATGGAATGGTTTCAAGATCAGAATGATAATAAGTTCAAAACTCTCAAAACAATCATTGAAGCTTTCAATGATAGATGGGGTGATAGAAGGGATAACCATTTCCTGTTAGCAGCCTTGCATACTAGTCAAAAGCAAGAAAATGAGACCATGGATGAATTTAATAAAAGATTTAATGACTTAGTAAAAATTTTACCTACAGACATCAAGCCCCAAGAAGCATCTCTCTTGATTTATTACATCCAAGCATTTGAAGGAGAAATGAAATATCAGATAAGGGATAAGGAACCTACAGATCTTAAGGATGCACAAGAAAAGGCCATCAAGATAGATAAGAACATGCAAGCTGCTGGTAAATCTAATATTCCTGGGTTTTCAAGGGGTAGTTCTTCAAAGACTAATGAAGTAAAAAAGGTTAAGTTTGAAAACCAGGAACCTCAAGGTGACTCCATAGATAAGCTCACCCAACTGATTAAGCAAATGGAATTGAATCATGCTAATCAGCTAGCTGCCATGCAGGCAAACCAGACAGCCTTACAAAACAAGGTAGTTTCTTTGGAAAGAAACAGAGGAAATAATTTCCATCCAAACAAGCCAAATGATAGGTGGCAAAACCAAAGACGGCCTCCACCTCAAGATCAAAGGCCCCCTAATCCTCTAGAGTCTACCAATGCGGTTGACCATCAAGCTATTCCGTATTGTAGGCCTTGTGGGGATTTTCATGAGGAAAACACTTGTCAAGTCTTTTTACAAATCATAAATGATAAAATGAATGAACAAGTGAATATGTGTGGGCAGAAGTATGATCTTGGCATGTATGAATGGATG
>LPNX010776483.1:2573-26267 GCA_001517045.1 Pseudotsuga menziesii
GTATTTCCTTCCTCACTAATGTGCCACACTTGAGTGAGAGTGAATGTTGTGTGTGATAAATAGAGAGTCTCACTCTCTATTTATATTCTTCCATTCACTTGAAGTGCACTCAATCATGTTGGCCTAACTTAACAATTACTTACTCGAGTCTACACCTTAATGAGTGTATAATAACTCAAGTGCCCCGAAACTGTGGGGACTTACACAATGACTTGACAAGACTTGTTTACATTATTAATCCTCTTGATCGAAACATCAGGACATGACAACATGACTCAAACACATAATAGAAACATCCCGGAATAAACATTGGGTCACAATATATAAGATACATAGAAGAATACATTCCGAAGTTACAAATACATCAACACTCCCTCTTAACTAGGAAGGTATTCTTTTGACACAATTTTCAGCACTGTTCTTCTTCTCTGTATCAACTGGATCATCTCGTCATCTGCATCTTGAGTCTTCTAGTCATCTTCATATTCAAGTCATCTTCATCTTTAAGTCATCTTCACTGGATCTAGATCATATCTTGATCTGGATCATCATGAAACATCATCACTGGATCTAGATCAACATCACTGGACTGGATCTGGATCATTTCTCTATCTGGATCAACATCACTAGACTAGATCTGGATCATCACTCGATCTGGATCATCACTGCTGTCATCACTGGATCTGGATCATCTCTAGTGCTATCTCATGATTCTTCTCGTCACAGGAAGTTCTACAGAGCCAGCCCTTTTTCATGCTGGTTGTAGGCCTACCTATCATGTAGGTCTTCACCCAGCACTTACATCTGACCTACTCGTCAGAAAGGAACGGCCATCACTCACATCTGATCATGTAGGAACTAATCTTATAATCATATCAGAAAGGCCTAGCACTCACATTCACTAGCACGATAGGACACACCTACTATCATCTGTGAAATGGCTCAGGACTTACAACCACCAGCATGATAGGACACACCTACTATCATCTGTGAAAAGGCACAGCGCTCACATCCACCAGCATGGTAGGACACACCTACTACCATCTATGGAAAGGCTCAGCACTTACAATCACCAGCATGGTAGGACACACCTACTACCATCTGTGAAAAGGCTCTGCACTTACAATCACCAGCATGGTAGGACACACCTACTACCATCTGTGAAATGGCATTGCACTTATAGTCACCAGCATGATAGGACACACCTACTATCATCTGTGAAATGGAACAGCACTTACATCCATCCAGGAGGGAACACATCCTGCTCACAATGATGGAAGGGCATGCACTCATATCTAATCATAAGGGGAACACATCCCAGCAATCATATCAGAATGGCCCCCAGTCCTCCTTGACTGAGCTACCTAGTAACTGACCAGGCGCCTCCATTCTCCTAGAGAATGGCGGTTGCCCTTACATCCGACCTGCTCGTCGAAATGGCTAACACTCACATCTGACATGGAAGGAACTTAATCCTTTAGCCATGAACAGAATGGTTCAGCCCTTACATCTGATCAAGTGGGAACACATCCCTCTATCACATCAGAATGGCTACTTAGTTCTTACACTGAGTGTTCCTGGTAACTGACCAGGTGCCTCCATTCCTAGAATGGCAATTGCTCTTACATCTATCCTACTCGACAGAATGGTCAACACTCATATCTGACATGGAAGGGAGCAACCCTACCTTCATGACAGAATGGCTCAGCCCTTATATCTAACCTACTCATCAGAATGGCTATTGATCTCAGCACTCCAATCTGACATGGAAGGAACCAATCCCCTCACCATGACAGAATGGCTCAGCCCTTACATCTGACCATGGAAGGAACCAATCCTCTCACCATGTCAAAATGGCTATGGGTCTCATCACTTTCTCTTGGAGGGAACCTCGATCTGGAGAACACCAAGTCTCTCTCTGAAGTACTCATACTTCAGCCTAGCCAATGGCTTCGTCAATACATCGGCTATTTGTTCCTTCGTCGTAACATACTGGAGCTTCACTGCTCCTCTCTGCACCATATCCCTGATATAGTGATACTTGATCTCGATATGCTTCGACTTGTCATGGACCACTGGATTCTCTGACAAATTCATGCAACTCTGGTTGTCACAATGTATACAAGTAGCATCTAACTGGAGATCAAATATATCAGATAGTAGTTTTCGCAGCCATACTGCCTCACAACTAGTTGAACAAGCTGCGACATACTCTACTTCAGCTGTACTCAGTGCCACACAGGATTGCTTCCTGCTAAACCAAGAGATCACACCTGATCCATACTGAAGCAACATCCTGAAGTACTCTTCCTGTCGATGGCACTGCCTACCCAATATGAATCAACATAACCCTCCAGGTTAATCTTCTGATTCACATCGTACTTGAGTCCATAATCAACTGTACCCTTCAGGTACCTCAGAATATGCTTTGCAGCTGTCAAGTGAACACTCCTCAGATCTGTTAAGTACGGGCTCAAGGTGTTCATAGCAAAGCAAATGTCTAGTCTCGTGTTCGTCAGGTACATCAATGACCCAATCATCTGACAATACATCGTAGCATCAACCGTCTCTGATGAAGCATCACTCAATAGCTTCAGGTTCGATGCCATAGGTGTAGCCATAGCCTTGCATTCCATCATCCCAAATCTCTTCAGGATCTCTACTACATACTTCCCTTGTCCAAGGAACATTCCATATGTATTCTGCCACACCTCCATACCTAGAACAATAGTGCATCGACACATAACAGGAGCATCACTGGTATTCTATCTTCAACCTTGAAGCAAAGGTTGGAATCCGCTTTACTCTCAGTAAAGCCTAGAGTCATCAGTAATTTGCCCATCCTGTCGTACTATGTCGAACCTTAGATCTTCTGTAGTCACTCCCTCTGAAGCGAAGCATCATACTCCCTCTTTCTTCTATGCTCTTATGCACTGACAACATTCTGTATCAGAGTGACAAGTAGCTTCCTATGCTACTAATATTCTATGTGAACATCTAGTGTATAGACTTGCATCTTCAACCTTGTAGCAAAGGTTAAGATCTTCATCAATCTCATCATGTATGTGTTTCAACTCTTACTAGTTGCAAATGTCTCTTCGTAGTCTAGGCCTTCCTTTCGTGAGAAGCCTCATGCTACGAATCTTGCTTTGTATCCCACAATGTTTCCATCTACTGCATGATGGAACTATGAACTTCTCTTCAGGTCTCGATACTGCGTCCTGACATCATTCTTCTTTGCTTGTAGGCGATTATGTATGCGGTCTTTCCTACAAGTCAAATGCAATTGTATGGTTAGAAACATTTCATAAGGAATATTTATACTGGCAAACACTTATGCATAAATATATGATCATGCAAATACTTTAGCCAATACAACATTCATCCATATCTCATTGAAACTTTCTAGATGCCTTCCATCTCTACAAGGACAACATTGAGATTGTGCACTAATCCAATATGTCAGCAAAGAGGTTTCATTCTAGATAAGTAGCAATGGAGAGTTGTATAGCACCATGAGCTACTTACCCATCGCATGCATATTAGTAGTATAATGTCATTAATGCAAACATCCTATCATGCATAATACAATAACTGAATATAAACAAATGCATAACAAAACAATGAAATGACAATTGAATACTTATCTTTATTTGTTTCGTGGGTACACTGCTTCTTGAGCCTTCAGCTTCATCGTCTTCTTTATTCATGATAACATCATTTCTTATCCAAATGCTAAAGAGGATAAGAGGTGCTTCAAGAGTTTAGATCTTCATATTCCTCATTGCTTGAGGGATCTTCTTTGGATGGTAAGAGCTTGATCTTCAGTTGCTCCCACCTTCTCTTCTCGAGCTTCTTCTTCTTATGAGTTCTCTTCCCAGAGTCTATTGAAAGCAATCACTTTCTTCTAGCACACATTCCTCGAATGAATGAATCCTATGATCCTGGGAGGCCATTCAAAATGGCCATCACCACTTCTGCATTCTTCACTTCTTCTTTTACCGCTTCAAGTTGTTCTTTGATTTGAGAGACTCTTATGACTGCATGGTCTCTTCATTCTGGATCTTCACATTCTTCAACTGGTTTCTTTAGGTCATATTCTGATTTTTGTTCTTCCCTTCAAATAGCTTGAAATTCTGGAAGACCTTCAACAACTTTGCTTGCAATAGGTAGTGCTCTGTAATGCACATGTGCAAGCCTTCTATTCCAAAGCTCATTTGTCTCTACTATGTCATGGATCAAGGCTTGTTCTGGATGTCCCTTCAATTTGTACAATCCTCCTTCTTGTTCTCCAATCACTACCACATCATCGATAGTCTTTCCTTTTGGCCACATGATGACTTAACCATCTATGAATGCAACCCGCATTCCTTTTGCATCAATGCTGAAATGGAGAGAAGGTTCTTCTTGAGTCCTGGAACAAACAATACTTCTTTCATTGTTAGAGACTTACCAAAGTCTAGCTTGTATGAAGATTCCCCACTACCTTTTATTGGATATTGGTAGTCATCTCCTAGTTTCACCTTGTGAGGTGATTCATGTTCTGACAGTCTTACAAAGGATTCCTTGAATCCCATCATATGTTTGTAAGCCCCACTGTCTATAAGCCAATCATCACCTCCATGAGTAATGTTACCTATGAGATCAGAACATATTCATCCTCGCTTGAAGAATCTTCAATTACATATTTGGATCTCTTTCTGGATGGTTCATCATCCTCTGCAGCATGAGCATGATGTCTTCTTTGGCCTTGACCAAGTTCTTCTTATGAAAGGCTTCTAACCTCGTCTCCCTATGAAACTGGAACCTCTATACTCATGTAGGTGTCCAATCCATTTTCTTCAAAGAGATCAAATACTTCTATGCTTGGAAGTTGTCAACTTTACCAAGCTTATCATCAGGCTGTTGTGATAGATCACTTTGAAATGAGAACCTCAATTGAAAATAGCAAAGGATTCGATCTTACCGATTTGAGGTGTCCGTCTTGGTTCCGGAGCTAGCTGATCTAGGGTTTGCCACAGAAACCCTAATTTCCAAAAACTTGAAATATTTCAGAAATTATTGGATAAATAGATATATCTCTTCAAATGGAGCTGTCCAATGTACTCCTTTTTTGAAAACAGTGGAGGGAAGCTCCCAGAACAGGAAGCCCTAATTTTCCAATTTCTTCTGTAGAAATTCCTATTACTGTTTCTGTGATATCTCTGAAATTACTAATCCTATGTGTCTGAAATTTCACACCGAGGTAACCTTGCATGTCCCTGATCTAACAACATAGGTTTCATCACAATTGGTTTCACCATTTGGGATTTATGATCCTTTTCCCAAGGTGACCTGTTACAGGACTGTTCAGAACAGCGAAGTTGTATGGAATGCCACGTGTCCCTAGTTCATCTTCTAAGTCTGATATTTTGAAAACAGAAATTAAAGTCCGTACCCTTTCAGGAACATCTTCAGGAATTCCATTTGTACCTCTGTAGCCCAAGATATTGCAGATCTCCCCAGATCTCCTGTTTAGGGATGAATTCTGGAAGAGGCTGGAACCCTAACTTGGAGAGATCATATCTCCTAGAATACAGTGAATATGAGTCTGATTTTTGGACACAGGATTCATCATGCTTTTATATTTGGACCCTGAAATTTTCAGCTCCTGACACTTTACCAATCGCAGAATACAGCGACTGTACCAAAACGTAGCAATTTTAGTATTTAGGGTTTCTCTAGCTCGGGGTCAAACTAGGGTTTGACTTTCCTACAGTTTCACCCAACCAAATTTGTTGATCCAGGTCTCTAAACTTCGATTTTGATGAAGATAACAATCCTATGTTGGTATCACTCAAAAATTCATCTTCTGTAGAAAGCCCTAATTTCCACATCGAAAACTGAAAATGCTCAGAATCGAATTCCGCTTCGACAAAAAGATGCACCCTTCAATGGAGAGTCATCCTAGCATACTTTTGCTGATAGATTGTGGAGAGAGACCAAAAAAGTAAGAAGCCCTAGCTTCTATAGCTACACAATGTCTTCTTTTCAGGTTAGCTCTGATACCATGTTAGTTTTTTTCAACATTAAGCTAGCATTATATTAGGATCTTTACTGAGAGAATAACAAGTATAGCAATCAAACACAAGCACATCAAAAGAGACAAGAGACACAAAGAGTTTTTATCGGGGAAACCATAAAGGAGAAAACCCCGCAACTTCCTCAGAGATAGAATCAGCACCAAAATAGTAAGACCTCAAAGCAGTAGTCTTCTTCTTTTGTCTAGTCCCAGTATTTCCTTCCTCACTAATGTGCCACACTTGAGTGAGAGTGAATGTTGTGTGTGATAAATAGAGAGTCTCACTCTCTATTTATATTCTTCTATTCACTTGAAGTGCACTCAATAATTTCGGCCTAACTTAACAATTACTTACTCGAGCCTACACCTTAATGAGTGTATAATAACTCAAGTGCCCCGAAACTGTGGGGACTTACACAATGACTTGACAAGACTTGTTTACATTATTAATCCTCCTGATCGGAACATCGGGACATGATAACATGACTCAAACACATAATAAAAACATCCCGGAATAAACATTGGGTTACAATATATAAGATACATAGAAGAATACATTCCAAAGTTACAAATACATCAACAATGTGCATGTTAACTTGTCTATTGATTTTAGCACCCTTTTACTCTCTAAGTTAGGTATGAATCGTATCTACATTGACTCTTATGTTATAAATGACTTTAGGTGACTATGAAAAAGATGTTTCCACAGATAGAAATGTATAGAGTATACAAAAGTAAATATTTAGATTTATTAAAAAATGAAAAAATATTAATTTAAATAATTAATTAATATTTGGTAGCTTAAATTAATTAAAAAGCATACTAATAAAACACCTTTCAATTAATTTCTATGTGGTTTCTTGTTATGTATGACATAAATGAAATGAATGTATACTTTCAAATAATATGATCAATATAACTTAATGATTTACATTTATTTGATTAATAATTATTTGTCATATCCAAGGCATCTTTGAGGTATAAAAATTTCTTAACTTTTGGTTTTCTCCTATTTATTTCATAAAAAGTAAATTGCATTTATCAAATGCTCTATGAGCATGCACTTTACATAAATGGTCAAAATATTGGGGCTGTATCATAATTGGAAGGACCTATCAATACTCTTTACCTTCCATCCATAAACAAGGAAGGATCGTGGCAATATGATAGGTAACCATTGATTACATATTTTGGCCCTATCCATTGATTACATGTTTTGGGCCTTAGGTCATTCCTCCTAAGAAATTCTAAAATATGTTCAATCTATAGCTAATCAACACAATACATATTAGCTTTACTAGAATACAACAATACAATATCGATAATGTATGGCCAAAACCCTCATATAAAGTGAAAAAGGTGATGAATAATGATTGTCTCAAATTTAAGGGACTTTGGGAAAAGGAGGGTGATAATATTCATAATGCTAACCATCTCTATCTCTCACTATGTACCAACTTCCAAACTCCATGTGAATGCTAGATTTTAATAAATCATAAAAATTCCAAATTCTTTCCCTATAAATATGCTTTATGAAGAGAATTAAAACTCATACATACTCTTCTAACCTATTCTAATAAATGGAATAAAATACAATCATTTTAAAGCTACACCTCCTTTATCCATTTTATGACATTCAAAGAATATATAAATATGTGTAATCTTTGTATTGTTATTTCAAAATCAAACAACAACAACAACAATTTAAGGGCCATAATAAGCTTTGAATTCTTTTGTACCAAGGCCTAATCCACCCTAAATATAATGTTATAATTGTTGTAATCAATTAGATTGCAAGGTTACCAATGATACACATAAATAATCATATAACAATAACAGAACAAGAGACAAGAATGGTAGACAAAATAACAGATTATATTACTCAAGAACACATGTGGGTTCATACAATAAACCGAACTGAGTATCTATATTACTCAAAAACCTATATATATGTTTACAAAATAGTTACATAAACTACATGTCAGCTCAACCAACCGAAACGATCTACGAGGTTGACCTAATCTACAACTAGTCAACTAGAGAGTCTAGTCGGCTTGGTGGATTGTTGAGACTCGGAAATGTCATATTTTCATCCACTTTATCTTCCGCTATTCCTCACATTTCATTGTCCCATTAACCTTTTATCATACCATTTCCATACATATATGTGGGTTTCACCTTATTATTTCCACTTTATTCATTTTAGTATTATAAGTGAATTTATGATTAAAATATTAGAAATTAACATGTTTTTCACTAATATCTCAAGTATGGATGAGCTTTGTAATGTGTAGGAATATGTGAAGGATTAATCCAAGAAAAGACTTCTTGAATATCTCCTCCACCATTTCAAGGAGATAGTTATTCAAAGAATATTCCAAGGAGAAGATCATGGAGATTTGGTTGGCATATCTTATCTTGGATTTATGAGAGACATGTGGAGAATTTGTGAGAGACTTGTGGAGGATTTGAAGGGATCATATCTTGTAATAATAGGAAATCAGTTGAGAGTGGTTGAGAGAATAATGGATCTCTCATTATGAGATGGTTATCTCCTTCATGTATAAAAGAGAGTGCTATCTCTTCATTTCATTAATCTTGATTAATCTTAGATAATCTTAGGTAGATAGTAGATTGTAGAAGTTAGTCTTGACTTTGCAATATGGAGAAGGGAATTCTTAGCTTTTGTTCATAATATTGTTTTTTATGCTTTCATGATTTGTCATTGATTCTTGTGATGTAAATTAAGATTCCTTTGTTGTTTATGTGAGCTCACATGTGTTGTCTTGTTGCTCTTCATATGTTGTCTTTCTTTTATGCAATTTACTTTCAGCTGTGTGTTTCAGCTTCCGGCATTATATTAGTGATTGCTTGTTTCAGCCTAAGGGCGGTTAGATTAGATTAGTCTTAGTTTCACGGGGGGTTAGATTAGCTTAATTCAAATTCAATCCTTCATATACTTTGCATGTGATTTGTAAGCCTATGAACCTTAGATTGACAAATTAAATCATTGGGAAAATACTAAAATGGAATTAAAACGACAATATTTCGGCCCAACATGGACTAGCTCCTCTAACATCCCCCCCCGCACAAAATCATTCATTGCGAAGAAACAAGGAGATGATAATTTACTGTCTTGATTAGTTCTGTAATGTTCTTTTATGGACTATGTTTCCTGATAGATGGTTGTTTATGTATGCATACTTCCACAATGGCTTATGCGGTGATTGATAGTTGATACTGGAATTCTTCCCAAGTGCGAAGTGCCTTCTGTATGTCTATGGTCAAAGTAGTGAGATTCGACAAGTTATCTACCTTTTGATGCATGCTTGATGCATGCTTATGCTAAGGTCCCCAAAATTTGTGCCTTTTCTTCAGCAGCCGCACGTAGTCTTTGCATATGTGGTCTAATCTTGTCGAGGCTGATGAGGCTTAGTCTGCCTTGGCTGATCCATTGATGCTCCTTCTTTTCTAGATTTTCTAGTTTTGTCAATTTTAACACGAGTTAGTCATGAATTTTTTGCACCATTTCTTTGGTGCTTGCTTGACAATTCTGAAGTGAGCTAATAAGTTCACAAGTCTTCTGTACCTATTCAAACACTTGGCCATAGTGCATGTACCAGTTTCTTAAGACCTCTGTTATTACTGTAGATTCTGCAATATACTGTTCCAACAAGTTGTAGGATGTTGAAAATGGTGTATACTGATTCTGAGTAGAATAGTGGTCTCTTCTTCCTGCTCCTATCGCCTTTCTTGCAACTACGCTTGAAGCTTCGACACAACAATTTCAAATAGTTGGTATGCCTTGTCCAACAATTTGTCGATGTCAACCCCTTCTGGGTTTGTGATGAATTGCTTCGCTAGATTTTCACACTTGTTTAAGAATTATGTTTGCTCTGTCTTTATTTTCTTTAGTTGCTATTTATTTTTCTCTCTTCTAATTTTGGATTCTTTATTGGTTGCATCTACCAACAGGTCTAGCTTTTCTTCTCTTTCCTTCTGTGTGTTGATTGTTGTTGTCGAACCTAATTGAGCTAGGTGGATCACAAAGGTTATATGTTGTTGAGCATATTGTAGTTGTTTCTAGTTCTCTTTATCCTGCTTCTTCTTTTCTTCTCCTCCACTCATGCTCTCTATTTGTCTTCCAGTCTCTTCTATTGGCGGAGGTGTAGTATGAGTTTGCTCTCCAGCTGTAATAGATACAATAGGATTTAATGGTTGGGTTTCTAGAGGGAAATTGATAAGTGATGATTGTGGGGGTGGTGTGGGTGAAGGGAGGGGTGGTGGTTTCTCAGAAGTTGATGGTATAGGTGTCGCGATGGAATATATCAGTAAAGGGTTATCGACAATTTTGACATTTTCAACTATTTTGTTGGCTTCGATAAAATCGATATTTTCGACCATTTCTTCACTAATTTATGCTTCCTCAATTGAGTCAAAAACTTCGACAAGTTCCTTAGAAATGGTAGGATCAACTATTTCATTGATTGGGTTAGGGATTATTGGGTTTTGAGTGGGTTGTGGAATGAATGATGATATTTT
Organism: Pseudotsuga menziesii; assembly: GCA_001517045.1. Lineage (NCBI taxonomy): Eukaryota > Viridiplantae > Streptophyta > Pinopsida > Pinales > Pinaceae > Pseudotsuga > Pseudotsuga menziesii. The sequence continues at coordinate 13,177 of LPNX010776483.1, forward strand.
TTCAGCCACTATATCGTTGGTTTTATCGGGGTTTTTCTTCATAATGGTTTTGAATTGTCCCACAACTTGTGACTCTGGTATGGAGGTTTGCAGATGATCAATGCTTAGTGGGATGACTAAAGTTCCTTGTGGGGAATTCGTGGAAAAAATGGGTTTGTTTATCATCATTTGTGTGACACCAAGAAAAATGGATAGTAGTTGGTTTATATAATATTGTAGGTCATTTTTTGTGTTTAGTCAGGTGCAAAGGGGTGCGAGTAATGATTGTAAGTATGGATTCGCGATGGTGGTTGGTGTAATGGCTATCGAAGTTGGTAAAAAAATTTCAACAACTTGAGTTGGAGTTGGAGATGGTGGGGTGTGAGTAAGGTCAACTAGATCGATAGGAAGTGGGGTAACAATTTTTTCTTTCTTTGGTTTTGACTGTGCTTACTTCTCCTCTTCTACCATGAAATTCCAGAACTATTCATTGACTGGTATCTTGTTTTTGGCAGCATCCTCCAGAATCTGTGTTGTGCTGTCATATAGCTCAATGTTTTCCTCTTTTATTGGTTCTTGAAGTATAAGCTTATGCTTCCCCTTTCCTTTCACCGCACTCTTCCTTTTCTATCGATCCTTAAATAGCTTGTTGGCTAGCTGATGGATATTTTCCTTTGTCATTGCATACTCAGGAAGAGGGGTATCAAATTGGGTACCTTCATCTTTCGGTACTTCGTCCTCTTCTGGATGTTGTGTTTTTGTTATTATGACCCATAAAGGGTTGATGTTGCCAGAGCTATTATTATCAAGAGTAAAAGTTTTGATATGAAGTCGAACTTCATAATCCTCTTCTTTTTCCCGATGAGTCATAGGTTCAACTATGGGTTGGTCAACTTTCTTTGCTATCTGTGGTATGTCTAACTTAGTGTTAGACTATCGACTGAGATCATTGAATATGCCCTTGACTGAAGGATAGAAGTCAAGTGGTTTTGCATTACCTCTATCCCCTTGTAGATACTAGACTGATGTATGGACCAATTCCAACTAAATGTGTGAAGTCGTTGGTAGACATCATTGGATATTTTGTGGCACCCTTCATCTAGTTGTTTTAATTTTTAAATCCTGGAGCCAAGTATCCCACCAAATGTTGGCTGTATTTTCTCCTAGTCGACAACTAGTTGTCACAAAAGATTTGGAATTCCACATGGAGATTCTCTTTGGCTCATTGAACTCCTTATCTTCGACTAGTCGAAGATGGTACATTGCAATCCAAATTATTAAGGAAGGATATTTGATTAGGGTTCCCTCCTCTTGGCACTTTGTGCAAGTGTGCTTGTTTATTTTTGCTAGTTGTTCCATCCACCGCTAGAGTTTTTCTTTTTGTGATACATTTTCCACTGAATTCTAACATGTCGAGTTTTAAGTCAGACCCTCTTCCTGTGCTTGTTAGGCCCGCAGAATTACTCTTTGTAGTTGTCTTTGGTGTGTTATATTGAATTTGACTAATTATTAAGCCTCGTGAATTCTTTCCTGTTGTTGTCCCTGTCAGTTCTTCCACTAGGACTGGGTTTAACCTAACAGGTATCGGTTCTCCTTTTTTTCAAAAACTGGTAAGCATTTAGATCAATTCATTAGAGGTTTCGATAGATGTGTCTAAATAGAGCTTACCATTATGGTATCGACTAACAATAAACTACACAATTATATCTTTTGTTCCAGAAAAGCTATCCATCAAAGGTGAGTTCATATAACTGAGGATTGTGCTTGCACTTAACTTTTCATATTCCTCCGTCAGTTTTCCGTTTTTGTATTCTCAATCCTTGATTTCCTTCCATATTCTTGTCCATGATGTTTCTAGTACTTTCGCATTGTGAATAGTATGCAGTCGCTGTACCAAAGGAGTGCTAGTTTTTTCTAGATGTTTGATTTTGTTTGTTATAGACCTTGTAGTTGTCTTCTTGGGTGCCATTATGTCGCTTGAATTCTCTGGTTCACGAACATGTAACTTGGTATTAGGGTTTTAGTTTCTCTAGTTTTTTAGCTCTCCACAGAATGATGTCTAAGCCTTGTTTGGTGTGGTATTTATAGCGAAAATAATTGGAGCGGGCGGAGGCGTAGTAGATGGAGGTATTAATTGTTGTGTCAATTGCGGATTTGAATATGAAGGATGGTCTGTCGAGGGTTTATTTTGATACATGTCGGATTTTGCGATCCATATGTTGATGATCATTATTACTTGATTTGACCGTTGACCCTTCTTTATGTTGGTGTGTGTTGAGATCGTGGTGATGTCGGTCGAATGGTCAATATTCATCATGTCGATTATGTCGATGGTTATGTCCTCCAAATAGTAATCTGGTGCTTCCTACCTAAGGGTTCATCCAAGGTCCCATCGTAGTGATTTTTTGTTGTATTTTATTTGTGTTTGATCTTAGGTTTTTATAGTATTTTTTTTCAATTTTTGTTTTTAGTTATACAACTTTTTTTAATTTTTGTTTTAAGTTATACAACCATTTTTTTTTATGCTTTGTAGTGTTTTAGGAGGGAACCATTAACAAGTTTCCAAAATACACTGCCCTGTAACGTTTTTAGTCGAACTGATCCGTTAGCATTGCTTTCTTCGACAATGTATGGTCCCATCCATTATTTATGTAATTTATTAGGGTTTCCTTTTACTCTATTATTATACAACAACATAAGGTCTCCAACCGATAGGTTTTTATATTTAATATTTCGATCGTGCCAAGTTTTTTATTGTTTTTTTGGATTTCTTGGTGATGTATTGCAATCAGGCAATGTTATTCTAGCTTAGATAGTTGTATTAATCATTATTTTCTAGCAATTTCAACATCTATGTTTAATATGTCGACAATTATAGGTGCTTCTTGTCAAAAGTGTAAAGGAACAATTGTTTCCTATCCATAAACAAGTCGTAATGGTGCTTGATCTATCGATCTCTCAATCACTTATATTCCTTCTGTATTCCCATAGGACAACGAGAATTTTTTCATGTCAATCAGCCTTGTTGGTATTACATATATTTGTTAGGCCTCTATTCAATGTTTTGTTGAATGATTCGATTGCACCATTGGATTGTGGATGATAAGTTCTAATCTTTTAGTGTTCTATTATGAGTTGTTTTGTTAAAGATGCAATTGTTTTGTTTATAAAATGTGACCCCTGATCACTGATTAAGGTCAATGGACAACCAAATCTAGTGATGATATTTTTCGTATATGAATTTTGTGGTTATTTCACTTTAGCAGGTTTCAACAGGTTCTGCTTCAGCCCACTTAGTGACATATTCGATTGTTGTAATAATATATCATGCCCCTATTCATCTAGCTGGTATTGGAAATGGTCCTATAAAGTCGATCGCCCAAATCTCAAATGTTAAACTTGGGTTTATTGATATTAGAGGCATTTCAGTATTTTGTTGATCCAGGAGGATATTGGTGGCCACCCACCTATTCCTCTTGGACCCCCACCACTATTTCTTTCAGTTTTCCAGTTTCCTTAATTGTAGCACAATTTACTATTTTTGGTAGTTTTCAGGTCCTAAACTTCCGGAGCCATTTTGAGGCCCTAAACGACGTTTTTTTTGGCATCGAATGGTCGGAAAAATATGAGTTCGTTTTGGACTTGATATTTGTCATTTATGGATGTAGTCCTTAAATAGATGTTTCTAACAATGTATCATGCATGTCAAATGGAGGTAGTATGCTAAAGTTATGACCCCAGGAAATTGATGTACCAAGTTACCCAACGGGGCCCACATTAAGGCGTTTCACTTCCTAGGGTTAGGTTTTTGGATGTGTAGGGTTTCCATTGTTTCTCAATAATATATAGGCCTTCGAGCCTCATTGCAACACAGAGTTTAGAGGCATGTAGCCACCACATCTTTTCTCAGAGATAAGCTACCAGCACTCTAGCTAGTTTATTTCCATTCTGTATGTAAACAAGTTTCAGTTATTGATTAATGAAATGAAGTGTTATTTCCACTACATATTTGTTTCTATGGTTATTTGTGTATTCTGTTGCGTTCCTACATAAATCCAGATCAGTGGTATCAGAGCAATCTACTCTTTCTCGGTCCTTCTTTTCATGTCCCCAACGGGGGCGGGCTATAAAGAGTTAGGGCTCGATTTGGTTGAACCTTTTCAAGATCAGCCTCACAAATCCTGATGAACACCCATGGGGGATGAAAAGAAGGATGAGGGCGCAGAAGATCCTATCAAAATGTTGGTCGAGGAGGCCCTTGAAAAACAAAGGAACGCGATGATGGATAACTTCGCCCAGATCCTTCAACGACTTCCCACTGGTGGTGCATCTGCATCTAGCAGCCACTCTGGAGGTGCAACCCCTTTTAAGGTACAAGTAAACTTTGACATTCCCATATTTGATGGTAGAATAGATGTAAATGCCATGGATAAATGGTTGAATCTATTAGAAGCATATTTCTCGGTTCATGAATTTTCTAACCGGGAGAAGATTACTTTTTCTCTACTCAAAGCTGGCCCCCATGTCAAGGATTGGTGGGAAACCTACTATGAGAGAAAGGATGAGGAGGAACCCTCTCAATTCTCAGCCATACCCACTTGAAATTCTTTCTTAGATGCCATAAAGGGATAATATTATCTGGTGGGGATCTATGAGGACAAGTACATCCAATGGACTACGCTGCGGTAGCAACGAGATCAAGATGTGCATGAGTTGACGAATCTGTTCCATACCCTGTGCACCAAGTTGGGTATCAAAGATTCAGAGAAAAATTTGGTGCTAAAGTACTGCAGTTGTTTGCACAGATACATTCAAGACTAAATGGAGTTCCTTGACATCTCCTCGCTTGGTACAACATATCGGTATGCTTCCAAAATTGAGCGAAAATTCAAACAGAAAAAGCGAGACCTTGGATCTGTGAATCAGAAGCAAGGGAAAGGTGCCCCCAAACCGCAAAACCAAGGACACAGCCAAGGCATGGTGACTCAAGAAAACTTTCCAAAGCCACAAGCAAAGAGCAACACTGCAAAGCTGAAGAAGGAAGCAGGAAAGTGGTGCAAGTTCCATAAGAGCCCCACTCACAACACAAGTGAGTGTCAGGCTAAGCAGTCACTGGTGGCTGAGATAAAGGCTTCTGAATTAGATGCATACTCTGAAACTGAATCTAAACTCGAGAAGGGGAATGATAGAGGGAAGAATATTATCAATGCAGAGCCCAATGCCACCATTGCCACCATGAATATCCAAAAGGAAGAACCAGAAGATTTAGAGAAGGAGGAGCATCTTTTCCACTCCCAGATGTGGGTAAAGGGTTCCTCGCTACAGTTCATCGTCGATAGTGGGAGCCAAAAGAACCTAATTTCAGCAAAAATCGTGAAGCGGTTGGGTTTGCCTACCACAGCACACCCACATCCGTACACCATCGGGTGGCTTCACCAAGGATGAGATCCTTGCATCAGCCAGCAGTGCCACCTTCCCTACAGCATCAAGCCCTTCATCGATGAGGTGTTATGTGATATTGATCCTATTGATGTTTGTGATGTATTAGGTCAACCATACTTATGGAAGCGACATGCTGTGTATGAGTCCCAGCCTCACGCTATTATTATTACATTGGGAAATAATTTGTACAGGATACCAAAGGTACCACCCCCTACCACTATCTCTTTGGTTACTACAAAACAATGCAGTAAGCTCATTTCCAAAACTGGGAAGTTCATTTTCTTGTTGATTCGCCCTCAGGGAAAGAAGAAGATTGTGGACACAACCTCCAGACAGGGCCCCTCCACACGAAAACAACAAATGGACAAGGTCGTGGAGGAGTACTGGGACATATTCACCTCACCCACTGGGGTGCCTCTCCACTGTTAGGTCAAGCACCCCATCAATCTGACCCCAAGTGCGCCACTACCCAATGGACCAATCTATCACCTCTCTATTCTGGAGAATGATGAAATCAAGAGGAAAATTCAGGAGTTGCTGTAGGAGGGTCACATCCGGCCAAGTTCATCTCCCTGTGGGAGCCTGATCATGATGGTACAGAAAAAGGATGGGACTTGGAGACTCTGTATTGACAATCGGGCGCTAAACAAGATCACTATGTGGAATAGGTACTCGATCCCATGGATTGATGACCTCCTAGAACAGCTTAAAGGGGAAAAATATTTTAGCAAGATCGAATTAAAGTCTGGGTATCACCAAATACCGATTGAGCTGACCGATGTGTGGAAGACTTCCTTCAAAGCCAAGGAGGGCCTTTTCGAATGGTTGGTCATGCCTTTCGGGCTGACGAATGCTCCTACAACCTTCATGAGACTGATGGACGACATCTTGCGGCCATTAACCAACTCATTTGTAGTACTATACTTGGATGACATCCTGATCTTCAGCTAGACTTGGGAAGAGCACCTCCACCACATCCGATAGGGCCTCCAAACATTGCGGCAACACAAGTTGTGTGTCAATTTGGACAAGTGCACTTTTGGCATGACCTAGGTTAAGTATCTAGGATACATTATTGATGACTCTGGGGTACATGTGGATCCAACCAAGATCTAAGTCATTCGGGATTGGCCAGCCCCAACTACTCTAACAGAGCTTCGTAGCTTTTTGGGCCTTGCTAATTTCTACCGCAGGTTCGTGTTGGGATTCTCTCATATCACTTGGACCTTTAGTCAAGTCACCAAGGGAGGAGTGAAAGAAAAATTCTTTTGGTCATAAACTCAGTATAAGGTGTTTGCATAATTGAAACATCGCCTCTGTTGTGCCCCAGTTCTCACATTATCAGACTTGCAACAACCATTTGGGATCGAGACAGTTTCCTCTAACTATGCTTTTGGGGTATGTTAGTTTTTCAATATTATAAGCTAGCATTATGATCTTAGGATCTTTTCACTAAGAGAATAACAAGCACAACAATAAAACATAATCACATCACAAGAGACAAGAGACACAAAGAGTTTTCCTAGGGGAAACCATAAAGGAGAAAACCCCGCAACTTCCTCAAAGATAGAATTAGCACCAAAATAGTAAAAGTCCTAAAATAGTGAGATACACTCCCGACAGCAGTAGTCTTCTTCTTGTCTAGTCCCAGTGTATTTCCTTCCTCACTAATGCGCCACACTTGAGTGAGTGAGTGATGTGTGTTGCAAGTGATATAAATAGAGAGGCTCACTCTCTATTTATATTCTTTCATTTACTTGAAGTGTACTCCAACATGTCGTCCTCACTTAACAATTACTTACTAGAGCCGACATCTCTAGGAGTGTCTAATAACCCTAGTGCCCCACCACTTGTGGGGACTTTGCCTCCTCTGACCAATAGGAGAGTAACACAATGGTGGGGACTATTGCCCCGACTTACAATGACTCACCTAGGGTCAAATTCACTAGGATAGTCTAATAACCCAAGGTCCCCACAACTGTGGGGACTTTAACCCTTGACCAATAAGAGGGTTACCCACAATGACTTGACATGACTTTCTCATTATAGAAACATCCCGAAATAAACATCGAGGTATGACATGAATCAAATACATTACAATACATCTCGAAATGAACATCATGTTACAATAGATAAGAAATACAAGTGAATACATTCCGAAGTTACAAGTACATCAACACTCCCTCTTAACTAGGAAGGTATTCACTCGACACAATTTATCAGCCTTGGTATTCTTCTCTGTATCAACTGGATCATCTTGTCTTCAAGTCATCTTCATCTTTGGATCTGGATCATCTCTCGATCTGGATCATCATGGAACATCATCACTGGATCTAGATCATCACTGGATCTGGATCATCACTGGCTATCATCACTGGATCTGGATCATCACTGGATCTAGATCATCATTGCTGGATCATCATGACTGGATCTGGATCATCACTGGCTTTCATCACTGGATTTGGATCATCACTGGATCTGGATCATCACTGGTGCTATCTCATGATTCTTCTTGTCACAGGACGTTCTACAGAGCTAACCTTTTTTCATGCTAGTTGTAGGCCTAGCCATCATGTAGGTCTTCGCCCAGCACTTACATTTGACCTACTCATCAGAAAGGAATGCCTAGCACTCACATCTAATCATATAAGAACCAATCCTATAATCACATCAGAAAGGCCCAGCACTCACATTCACCAGCATGGTAGGCACATCTACTACCATCTGTGAAATGCCTCTGCACTTACATCTGACCTACTCGTCAGAAAGGCACATCCATCTAGGTGGGAACACATCCTACCACAATGATGGAAGACTCTCACCCAGGCCAGAACACATCCTACCACAATGATGAAATATTTCCACACATTCACCCAGGCTGGAACACATCCTACCACAATGATGAACGACTCCCATCCAGGATGGAACACATCCTACTCACAGTGATGAGAGATTTCAGCACTTACATCTAAGCACGTGGGAACACATCCCTCAGTTGCTCCAGAAAGGCTCCTGCACTTACATCTGAGCACGTGGGAACACATCCCTCAGTTGCTCCAGAAAGGGTCCTGCACTTACATCTGAGCACGTGGGAACACATCCCTCAGTCACTCCAAAAAGGCACTGCACTTACATCCATCCAGGCGGGAACACATCCTGCTCACAGTGATGGAAGGGCTTGCACTCACATCTAATCATGCAAGAACACATCCCAACAATCATATCAGAATGGCCCCTAGTCCTCGACTAAGCTACCTGGTAACTGACCAGGTGCCTCCATTCTCAAAATGGCAGTTGCACTTATATCCGACCTGCTCGTCAGAATGGCCAACACTCACATCTGACATGGAAGGAACTTAATCCTTTAGCCATGATAGAATGGTTCAGCCCTTACATCTGATCAAGTGGGAACACATCCCTCTAGCACATCAGAATGGCTACTCAGTCCTATACTGAATGATCCTGGTAATTGACCAGGTGCCTCCATTCCTAGAATGGCAATTTCCTTTACATCTTTCCTACTCGACAGAATGGCCAGCACTCATATCTGACATGGAAGGAACCAATCCTCTCACCATGATAGAATGGATCAGCCCTTACATCTGACCATGGAAGGAACCAATCCTCTTACCATGTCAGAATGGCTATGGGTCTCATCACTTTCTCTTGGAGGAAATCTCGATCTAGAGAACACCAAGCTTCTCCCTGAAGTACTCAAACTTCAGCCTAGCCAATGGCTTCGTCAATACATCAACTATCTGTTCCTCCATCGCAACATACTGGAGCTTCACTGCCCCTCTTTGCACCATATCCCTGATATAGTGATACTTGATCTCGATATGCTTCGACTTGTCATGGAACACTGGATTCTCTGACAACTTCACACAACTATGGTTGTCACAATGTATACAAGTACCATCCAACTAGAGATCAAATATACCAGACAGTAGCTTCCGTAGCCATACTGCCTCACAACTAGATGAACAAGCTACGACATACTCTGCTTCAGCTGTACTCAGTGCCACACAGGATTGCTTCTTGCTAAACCAAGAGATCACACTTGATCCCATACTAAAGCAACATCCTGAAGTACTCTTCCTGTCGATGGCACTGCCTGCCCAATTTAAATCAACATAACCCTCTAGGTTAATCTTTTGATTCGCATCATACTTGAGCCCATAATTAATTGTACCCTTTAGGTACCTCAGAACATGCTTTGCAGCAATCAAGTGAACACTTCTTGGATCTGTCAAGTGCTGGCTCAAGGTGTTCACAGCAAAACAAATGTCTGGTCTCATGTTTGTCAAGTACATCAAGGACCCAATCATAGCATCAACCGTCTCTGATAAAGCGTCACTTAACAACTTCAGGTTCGATGCCATAGGTGTGGTCATGCAGTCCATCATCCTAAACCTATTTAGGATCTCTACTGCATACTTCCCTTGTCCACACCTCCATGCCTAGAAAATAGTGCATCGACACATAACAGGAGCATCACTGGTCTTCCGCCTTCAACCTTGAAGCAAAGGTTGGAATCCACTTTACTCTCAGTAAATCCTAGAGTCATCAGTAATCTTCCCATCCTGTCATACCATGTCAAACCTTAAGATATTTTGTACCCACTCCCTCTGAAGTGAAGCATCATACTCCCTCTATCTTCTGTACTCTATGCACTGAAAACATTATGTACCGGAGTGACAAGTAGCTTCCTATGCTACTAATATTCTATGTGACCATCTAGTGTATAGACTTGCATCTTCAACCTTGTAGCAAAGGTTAAAATCTTCATCAATCTCATCATGTATGTGTTTCAACTCTTACTGGCTGCAAATGTCTCTTTTTAGTCTAGGCCTTCCTTTCATGAGAAGCCTCATGCTACGAATCTTGCTTTGTATCCCACGATGTTTCCATCTACTGTATGATGGAACTATGAACTTCTCTTCAGATCTCGATACTGCATCCTAGACATCATTCTTCTTGAACTGGTCTTGTTGGTTACTTATTTATAGTTGGAAGATTTTGCATCAATGATGTCACTGCACTCGTCATATTATTCTTTTCCTTTGAACTATTGTCACTTGTTCTTCAGAACAAGTCTTCATTCTTCTTTGCTTGTAGGTGATTATGTATGCAGTCTTTCCTACAAGTCAAATGCATTTTTATGGTTAGAAACATTTCATAAGGAATATTTATACTGGAAAATACTTATGCATAAATATATGATCATGCAACTACTTTAGCCAATACAACATTCATCCATATATCTCGAAACTTTTCTAGATGCCTTCCATCTCTACCAGGACAACATTGCGATTGTGCACTAATCCAATATGTCAGCAAAGAGGTTTCATTCTAGATAAGTAGCAATGGAAAGTTGTATAGAACCATGAGCTACTTACCCATCACATGCATATTAGTAGTATAATATCATTAATGCAAACATCCTATCATGCATAATACATCAACTGAATATAACAAATGCTAACAAAACAATAATATGAAATGACAATTGAATACTTATCTTTATTTGATTCGTGCTTATACTCCTTCTTGAGCCTTCCGCTTTATCGTTTTATTCATTCATGATAGCATCGTTTCTTATCCAAATTCTAGGGTGGATAAGAAGTTCTTCAAGAGTTGAGATATTCGTATTCCTCATCGATTGAGGGATCTTCTTTGGAAGGTGAGAGCTTGATCTTCAATTGCTCCCGTCTTCTCTTCTCTTCTTATGATTCGAGCTTCTTCTTCTTCTCGAAGTTTACTGAAAGTAACCACTTCCTTTTGGTACACATTCCTCAAATGAATGAATCCCATGATCCTGGGAGGCCATTCAAGGTGGTTATCACCACTTCTACATTCTTCACTTCCGCTTCAAGTTGTTCTTTGATTTGAGATACCCTTATGACAGCATGGTCTCTGCATTCTGGATCTTCACATTCTTCAACTGGTTTCTCAAGGTCATATTCAGATTTATGTTCTTCCCTTCAAATAACTTGGTCAAGGAATCAAAACATCTTTGCTGTCTTTAGGGAGACACTTGTAGTACAAGTTGATTCGTGACTGAATCAGCAATGATCTTCTTGGCCTTGACCAATTTCTTCTTGTGTAAGGCTTCTAGCCTCATCTCCCTCTGGAACTGGAACCTCTATACTCATGTAGGTGTCCAATCCATTTTCTTCAGAGAGATCAAATACTTCTATGCTTGGAAGTTATGAACTTCACCAAGCTTATCATCAAGCTGATGTAATAGATTACTTTGAAATGATAACCTCAAATGAAAATAGCAAAGGATTAGATCTTACCGATTTGAGGTGTCTGTCCTGGTTCTAGAGCTAGCTGATCTAGGGTTTGTCACATAAACCCTAATTTTCAAAACTTGGAATCTTTCAGATATGATTGGATAGAAAGATAGATCTCTTCAAATGGAGTTTTCCAATGTACTCCTTTTCTGAAACAGAGGAGGGAAGCTCCCAGAACAGGAAGCCCTAATTTTCCAATTTCTTCTGCAGAAATTCTTGTTACTGTTTCTGTGATATCTCCTAAATCACTGCTCCTCTATGTATTAAATTTGGAACTGAGGTAACCTCGTATGTGTTGGATCCAACACCATAGGTTTCATTAGAATTGGTTTCACCATTTGGGATTTATGATCCTTTTCCCAAGGTGACCTGTTACAGGACTGTTCAGAACATCGAAGTTGTACGGAATGCCACGTGTCACTGGTTCATCTTCTAAGTATTATCTTCGGACCATAGAAATTAAAGTCCGTCAAATTTCTGTAACATCTTTAGGAATTCCATTTGGACCTCTGTAGCCCAATATATTGCAATTCTCCCCAGGTGTCCTATTTAGGGATGAATTCTGGAAGAGGCTAAAACCCTAACTTGGAGAGATCATATCTCCTGGAATACAGTGAATCTGAGGCTGAATTTTGGAAACATTGTTCTTCAGGATTTTATCTTCAGCCCCTACAATTTTCAAAATCTGAGACTTCACCAAACTTGGAATATATCTAATGTACCAAAACTTATCAGTTTTAGTATTTAGGGTTTTTCCTAGCTTGGGGTCAAACTAGGGTTTGACTTTCCCGAAGTTTCACCCAACCAAATTTCTTGATCTAGGTATCTAAAATTCGGTTTTGATGAGGATAAAAATCATATTCTGGTCTCACTCAAAAATTCCTCTTCTGTATAAATCCCTAATTTCCACATCGAAAACTGAAAATGCTCGGAATCGAATTCCGCTTCGACAGAAAGATGCGCCCTTCAATGGAGAGTCATCCTAGCATACGTTTATTGATAGATTGTGGAGAGATACCCAAAAATTAAGAATCCATAGCTTTTTTAGCTGCACAATGTCTTTTTCTCAGGTTACCTCTGATACCATGTTAGTTTTTCAATATTATAAGCTAGCATTATGATGTTAGGATCTTTTCATTGAGAGAATAACAAGCACAGCAATAAAACATAAGCACATCACAAGAGACAAGAGACACAAAGAGTTTTCCTAGGGAAAAACATAAAGGATAAAACCCCGCAACTTCCTCAGAGATAGAATCAGCACCAAAACAGTAAAATCCCCAAAACAGTAAGATGCACTCCCGACAGCATTAGTCTTCTTCTTGTCTAGTCCCAGTGTATTTCCTTCCTCACTAATGCGCCACACTTGAG
>LPNX010776484.1:0-16499 GCA_001517045.1 Pseudotsuga menziesii
TGTCTTAGAGCCATCAAAAAACAAAGTCCAAAAATCACTAACTACTGAACGTGAATCTATTCCTACTGCTAAGTCTACTATTTTACAGTCAATCTCATCAGCCTGTGAGAATCGAAGGAGATCAGGCTGAGTGTCTGATGTGTCGCTGGCTTCTTTTGCTTGGTAATTTCCTGGTTCCAACTCAATAAAATAATTTCCCAATACAGAATCCACTGGTACATTCTCCTCCTCCAGTTGAGTAACATTGTACTTCATGTGAGGTTCTCTCAGAATCTTAATCTGATTCAGACTCCCTTTGTATGGCAACCACAGATGCGACCAATCAGAGGTGAAATATCCATTTAATTTAGCCGACCAATCTCTGCTCAGGACAAGACCGTAAGCGTCTGGTATATTTTCCACCACGATGTTAATAACTTGGCATACTTTGTCATTAGATGCCAGCTGGACTAGGACGTCTTCCATCTCACCAATTACCTTTACATATGTCCTATCCAACTGAACAACCCTCCACGTGGATGGCTTAGGCTGCCCATTTATCTTTTTATAGATTGATATTGGCATGACATTAACTGACGCCCCTGAGTCTACCAGACAATTGTGCACGTTATGATTAAAAATTTCAAACGTGAGGAGGAAAGGTGGATGTTTGCTTTTAGACTTACCTCCAACGCTGGTTTCTCCAATTTCTTCTTCCTCCTGAGGTTGATTATCCGTGGGCAGCTTCTCATCCGATGCTTCAAATGCTTTCAACAGTCTTTCTTTTTGCTGCGGCACTTTACACATTTCGAATAGTGGAACATTTGCTTTTACCTTCTTTAAATCCTCCACGATGTCATAATCCATCGGCTGCTCAATGGGATGAGGTTTATCAGCGTTCATCTTTCCTTCTTCTGGCCTAGCCCACGTATTATTCCGCTTCGGATCTTGGCTGGTAATAGTGAATTCTAGAATCTTATCAGCTAATGATCTATTTTGAAATTTCTTTACATTTCTTTGCAATCTTTTAATATTTGGTAGAATGAGACTGTTTTCTTTAATTGGCCCTTGGCTCCTTGTTGCCACGTTGGTTTCCATGACGTCCTTGTAGCCCTGATTCTTTTCCTCTTCAGCATCAAATAACGAAATGGAATCCCACAACACCATGGTTTCATCTTCCTGTTCCTTTGTTGACGTAGTACTCTCTTTCCTCTCTTCATCTCCATATTCTGTTAATCTAGAATCCAATAGCTAGTTCATGACCAATGTCATCGAGTTTATCCATTGAGGACAATTCTTTTCAGAATGTGGCTGTTGGTGGAAAGTACAAAAATTGTCCATGCCTACCTCCGTTAAATTCATGGATGCAGTATTGTGAGGAGGAGGTTGAGACTGATTGTTATCCTCTCTTTTCTTATAATATGGCTTATAAATTTTTTGTGTTTCCTTCTCTTTCTCCAAATCTATGATTTTGTTGGAAAGCTTCTGCATCATTTTGGCCATATTTTCCAAATCTGGTGACTTTTCTTCCTTAGGCTTAGTAAACAATAAGGATTTTCTTCCTGCACCTTTCTCTCCTGACTGTTCTGGATAGTCTTCAATACTTTCTCTTTTAGCTTCCACTACTTCTGCCTCTTCATAAGTTTCCGTCAAAGTAGGCTTGGCCATACCTTTGGAAAACATGGCCAAATCAGGGCCTAAAGCTGAAGTATAATATTCAATCAGAACTTTGTCTGAAGGTTTATCCGTTTCAAAAAAATTCTTGAGATAGGCTGCAAACCTTTGTGTGAAATTGTGCACCTTTTCCTTTCTTTCTTTCTTCAAGGCGCATAGCCCTTTCATGAGGGCTGCATGAGTTTTCTGAGTTGCATACTTACTTTTGAAAATTCTCTCGAAGGTATCCCAATCAGGGATAGAGTTAGCAGGCAACCCAAAGTACCATGATGCTACAGCTCCTTTAAGGGTATGCGGGAACAGTCTGCAGACTACATCTTCATACTCCTCGGCCCTCAATCCTTCAATTTCCAAGTAAAAACTTTGTAGGTGATCATCTACTAATATTTTCTCATTTGGGTCGAACTTGGGCAACATCTTGTCAAAGGCTTGAGGTAGGTCGTGTAATGGAGGTGTCAGGTTTAATGGTGATCTGGCTCTCCAAGCAGGTGGGGGGTTTGGTGGGTTAGGTGGTGGATTAGCATTTACTCCCGCCATGAGTCTAGGTGGAGAGTGAGGAGGTGAGCCAACTGGAGTATGAGCAGGAGAACTGTGAGGGGTGTCTAGGCCTTCTTGATTCAAAGGTAGCACAACTTCCTGTAAGGTTGTTTCTACAAGTTCTTCCCAGTCTCCAACCAGCACTAAGTCTTCTACTACAGGACGATCTTTCTTTTTGTATTCTCTTCTGGGCAATTCAGGGATGATTGGCAATCCTCCGATCTTCTTTACATATGCCCTGGTGTGTCTTCTCAGATCATTAACAACTTCGTTGCCAACCGAATATAGATGTTCTCTTTCTTCCGGAATTGGATTATGAAACCCACTGCTTTCAGAACTGTTACCGGTGGAATAATCTCGGGAAAACGGGTTTCCTCGGCCAGCCATACACTGGCGGCCCTCCTTCTAGCGCCAAAACTGTTGAGGCCCGAAAATTTGCAGGCAACAACAGTAAGGGATTCTCCCCAGTCAACGTTCCCAACTAGCCCGTGACTGTTTGGTATGGGGAATCCGTCTAGTTTGCAGTCCGACTACCGTAGGTCAAAGTAACAAAAACAAAGGTTTTACCAGTTGTGGCCCGGTCCACCGTGTATTTTTTGACTTAATGTATGATATGCAAGTGCCTAATTAACCATGCAGGGCGATAAGATGCAAGGAGCAGTCACAATGTGATGCGCAGGTTCTTACCTCTCGTCTTAGCATTCACAAGCATCTAAATCACATACAACAAGAAATTAAAACTAACTACCTGAAGTATCCCTAGGGAGCAGGATTATCATTCATTGGTGAGTAATATATTTTGTACATGCATAATGAAAAATTACAGATAGCTGACACTTCTTTCAAGACACATGAACAATTGCAGATTTTTGAACAACCAGTTAGCCAATTGTTTTATGAACAACATTTATTACTCGCAGTGGAAAAACATCACAAAATATATTGAAAAGCATTCAACAAGAACATAGGTTCAGGAAGTTAAACACTCTCACAGTTAATGAAACACAGCTGAAAACGAAATAGTTCCCCTTCAACATTGTTCATTTAATCACATTGATACATTCCATAGTTCGCTTTCTCCAACAGGAAAAAGTTGCATTTTCTGATTGTAAAATGAAATAGTTCCTCTTACAAGCAAATGGTTTACAAGTTTTTCCAGGGAAAAAGTCCCTGTCTACGTCTACTTTCAAATATTTAACTACAACTGCAGACCGCTTGGGTTGCCCCCCAAACGTCTAGCCTTTCAGTTCCCCAACGCTTCATATCCCTATATCTTTTCTGCGCATGCTCATGATTGGCTGAGTAACTGCCGGACCTTCTAGAGCTGCTCCTTTGTCACCATTCATTTTGTCTTTTCCTTTGTTTGTCCTTCTCATGATCCTATTAGTTTCGGATCTACCTCTACCAAACAGTCCGTTTTCCTCCACGCCGCGGTATTTTGACCAATCTCCCGAACCTACCTGTAATCAAACGACAAGCATCATTCATTGGAATGGCATTTTAAACATTAACCTAAATCACCTGAAACATATAATCCACACGAAAACGGCTAGGTGCACCATTGCTTCATTTATCTACAGGTTCGCAATCATCGGATGCTCAGAGAGAGGATATCGGGAGCTAAAAATCCCACCCAACCGCAACAGCGGAAGATAAAGAGGCTACGGGCACGCGACCCGAGGGCGGGAAAAACTCTTCAATCGGCAACCGAAGGATAATAACATCGGAAGCCCAAAAGCTTTGCCTAGCCGCAATGATGGAAAATGAAAGGCTACAGGCATGCGACGATGGGCGGGAAAACTCAATCACAAATCGGAAGGATAATGACATCGGAAACCAAATGGTTTTCCCAGCCGCAACGACAGAAGGGGCACAACTACGGGCACGTGATGAAAAGTCAACACACATTGGCAGCGGAGCGCTTTTCACTTCGGATGGCTAAATGCTTTTAGAGCCGCAACGGTGGAAGCGAAAAGGTTAGGGACACGAGACCTGAGGGCGGGGAAACTCTCAATCGGAAGTTGGAAGACATTTTACATCGGACGCTAAATGGCTTTCCTAGCCGCAACGGCAGAAAAGACATAAGCTACGGACAAGCGAGACGTGGGCGGGAAAAGGCTTTAGTCGGAAGTCGAAAGACATTTAAATCGGAAGCTGAATGACTTTCCCAGCCGCAATGGCGGAAGATAAAAACTACGGGTCTACGACGAAAAGGGTCAACACACATCGGCAGTCAGAGCTCTTTACGCTTCGGACGCTAAGTCGCTTTGGGAGCCGCAACGGCGGAAGGGAAAAGGACAAAAGCGACCGATTTAACATAGTGTGACGCCCGATTTAACAGAAAAATTAAGTGTTTTGGATAGCTTCTCAAACTCAACACGGACAGAAACATGTTATACCTCCATAACGGTGACCCACAATAAAGAACACTTGGTTCGATCAACAAGCGAAACAAACTTTAGAATCCGCGACTCATCATAAATTCCAAAC
Source organism: Pseudotsuga menziesii (assembly GCA_001517045.1). NCBI lineage: Eukaryota > Viridiplantae > Streptophyta > Pinopsida > Pinales > Pinaceae > Pseudotsuga > Pseudotsuga menziesii. Next base: position 4,681 of record LPNX010776484.1, read on the forward strand.
GCAATCAAAATTCGAACCTTGGGCGAGAGTTAAGCTTTTACAATCATCTAAAATTAAAACATGACCAAAAACTCAAAGGATCCAATGATTAAAACAAATGAAAAATCATGAGGAGGGGCCCAAAATTTAAGAAATTTGGGAAGAACGGTTGCGGCTACAACAGAACTATATGAATTTTCATAAAAAAAATAAAAAATAGTGTGTTATCTAAAAAACCGCATCCCACTACGTTACCTAATAAATCACTGCCTACTTCGTCTAATATAAACAAACACGCTAGGTTATGTGTTATTAAAAATCAATTATTTTAATATTTTATTAAAAACTCCTTATATTTTAATTGAAACCCTAAAGTCGGTGCATTATTTAATAATAAATGTCTTGTGCGTGTCATTTAATAGAACACGTCGGTACGTATTTCATCAAAACTATTAAAAAAACTTAATTTTTATTCAAAAAGACGCTTTAGAGAGTGTGCGGTTATATGTAAATACATAGATGTGCCCAAATGTCAGGCACACTAAAATAGGGTTTTATAAATAAATTAATGTGTCGTCATGCTCATTTTTAACCCACTATAGTGCATCTAATCGATTTGCACCAGTGTCACACATCACCCACTAGACTCCCTGCTACCTATGCTCATTACCTACTGGCTACTAACACATTGCTCATTCCTATTATCTACTGACTTGAGTTTGATTTTTTCCAAACGGTGTGAAAAAAATCCAGATTATCCATACATAGCCATTATGCCTCCCAGGCTGTGGTTCAGTAGGTAAATTAATTATTACTTGATAATTTAAAATTTTAGCAGATTAATTTTTTTAATTGAGGCATAATTTTCCCTTTTCTTTTCATATTTTTTTAAAAATCGTGTGGTGCATTTGATTCATTTGGATCACACCATCCATCGATGCATGCTATAAATTATTACAGGGTGCAGCACTAGAGGGGCGAGCCAAAGAGTTTGAACAGATGGTGTTATTGGTGCGCTACAATTTCTTAGTGCACACCAAAACCATAAATTTTATTTTAAAAAATTATAAACTAATTACCAATGATTCCGAACACATAAACACACTAGTCTATCAGTGCCCTTACGTGTATAGAATGCATCGGTGAACATTAACAATGAAAATATGAAAATAAAAATATATGGTGCTTTTAGTTCATGTCAGCGCACCATTGTTGGTGTGTTGATATGATATAAAAGAACCATATTAGGAAATTAAAATTTTACAGACCCTTAACAATCATCATCCAATGGTTCTCCTAGAGCACTTCAGTGCACCATTTTTTGGTCGGTGCGCTTTAATTTCTTAATGCATCGCAAAACCATAAATTTTATTTTAAATATTATAAATTAATTCCTAGTGTGTTCCGAAAACAGAAGTGCACTGCTCTATCGGTTCCCTTACATGTATAGAACACATAGGTAAACATTAACAAAGAAAAATGAAAATAAAAATACAAAGTGCTTTTAGTTCATGTCAGTAACTATGAATTTTATTTTAAATGTTATAAATTAATTCTTGGTGTGTTCTGAACACATAAGTGTAGTGCTCTATTGGTGCACTTATGTGTATAGAACGCATCGGTGAACATTAATAAATAAAAATGAAAATAAGAATTTGTAGTCCTTTTAGTTCATGTCGGCACATTGTTGGAAATGAGTTGACGTGATATAAAAGCACAGTCTTAGGAAATTCAAAATTTACAGACCTTAAAACAATCATAAACCAGTGGTGCTCCCAATGCATGTCAATGCTCTGTTTGACAGTGGTCTAACGTATTGTAGGTGCACTATATACACATTTCCTATTGACCATAAAATGAAGTAAACAATGGTGTATCTAGATCATGTAAGTGCACCCGTTACGTTGTTCCTAGATCACATCAGTGCATTGGTATTCTTTATCTAATGTGATGTAAGCACACTATTTCTAGGGATTTTACCTGATATTGATGCACTTCCTCCCAAAATTTATTTTTTCTTACTAAATATTAAAAATCATAAGTAAATGGTGCTCTTAGTGCACACCAATGCATTAGTGTTCGGTGCTATGACGTGCAATAGGCACACCATTAAGGAACTTTTTATAAACACCCTGGTGCATTTGTATACTGGCACATTGGCCCGCTAATATCAATTTAAATTTTTACAAGTTTTTGTGGTGCATTGTTTTATGGGACCTCACTTTTAACAATGCTTAACAAATTAAAGTGCACTGTCAGCGGTGTGTTAAGGTTATATTAGCACATTGTTTGTCATTTTTTTGAAGAATTTTAATATTTGATTTTAGTAGATATAATTCTCATATAATGATTTTATATGTATGCTTATGATACTGATTGATGTTATATGTGAAATAGATACATGCCAGGTCATGAGGCCAGACAACAATATGAAGCACAAGTTGATCAATACAACTTTTGCAAAAAGTACGAGGCCACGAAGAGAGACAAAGATTTTTACCCTTGTCCCATTACTCCGCAAATGAGACACCTCTTGAGAGTTTTTAATGTCCTCAAGTTCTATGAGAAGGAAATATCACTCAAGGGGAACAATGCATTCCTCTCCTAGTTGATCGAATGTTGGGATCATCATATGCAGACGTTTTGAGTTGGTCTCAATTAGTGATTCCATCCCAATAAGGACATATATTTTATCACTGGGCTCTCTAGGAGATGAGAGGAATTTCCTAAATTTACTGAGGTTCCAACGGGAGGTGTAGCAGCGAATCAACTAGTTTACTTTCAATGATATTTTGATCCCAACATCCTCAACCATTCCCAATTTTAGGTTAGCAGTGAGCGTCTTTCCATTGCTACATTTGGTAGAGAGGACGTGAGGTGCCTATATTTGTTGGTGATGGCCATCACGCATCACACCAGTGATGGGTAGCACATTAGATTCCCTCTATTATATTATTTTTATTCTTTAGACCATGCACCTAGATGCGTTAGGAGGCCTACTATTATTTTATGATAGTTTTGTTATGCCCTTATTTGATGTTGTGCGTGTATTGGTGGAAGGAGAAATTCCTTTCAGTTTAGATTTGGTTTGTCTATTTTTTGTTATATTTATGGCCACTAGGTCATCTTTTGACCAACTCCCTCCTAGGTTGATGAAAAATGTGTGTATGTGCATGTGGGGGCAGATGATTCCCAAGAGGGGGTAGCTAGACTTTCCATCCAGGATCACCACAAAGGTGCTCAAGATGCTAGGTGGCGAGGACCAAACTCTATTAGACATGGTTGCATATCCATATGCACACTAGTACAAAATGAGAGATAAGTGGCCATGCAACCAAAAAAATTGGTCACCATGGTTTTTTCAAGGAATAATTAATGAAAATTGAGAAATTTTAAGTGAGCTAACTAAAAATGACCAAGATAAATGACCAATTTGGTCACAGGATAAGAACTAAAATGAAAATGACCAATTTGGTTACGAGATAAGAACTAAACTAAAAATTACCACATAACAGTTGGTCAGTTATTTTGTCAATTTTAGTTGTGTCACCTCGACAATGGAAAATTACAATTTTGACAATGAATTGTATAATTTACTAAATTCTAACACTGCATATGGATTCATAGACCGCTTTATGGGGGTCCTCTGGATCCATCTAGAGTGTTAGAATTTATTAAATTGTAGATCCCCTCATGTGTCAAAGCTCTACATTAATGCATGAAGCATATTTGCACCGCTTACATTAACGACCTAATACATAGTCTTTTGGTTTTTCCATCCCCCTTTTCAAGCTTATTTACCAGACTTGAATATGCCTAGATGAAATTTGGGTTATGGATAAAGATATTAAGGTCATAAAATAGATGTTTGTCCCTTCTACCTTAAATCCTAAAATTTTCTCTATAAACAAAATTTTACCCAACAGACGAAATCCTTTAGTGGAAAAAAGGGTTAACTATTCTACAATTTAGAATTCCTATTGGTAGTAATGGTGGTAAGTTTTCACACTCACTTGTTTACATTCATGATAATTTTCTGAGTTTAATGCCATTTATTTTTATCCCAATTTTGCAATCTCTACACTTGCATCAATGACAGGGTTTTACAATTAAGCGTTAGGGTTTATAGATTGTTTTGTGTTATGATGGATATTGAAAGGTTATGTAAAGACGATGCCATGGATGAGAAGGGTGAACATGACATTTCTATCCCATCTACATTTATGAAGCATCTTATAGTAGTTGCATAGGCTAAGATTCCTAATCCAAGCTCAGGATGAATATTAACAACATAATGGTTCAATTTCCATCAAGAGTAATCAATTCCCAAGATGAATATGGATGGGCCAATGAGAATCGATTTGATATGAAAATAAGTTCAAGGGAATTTTATTAAAGGTTGATGATGAAAGAAATTTTGTAAGTTATGGTGACAATGGGTAGATATCACCCTCTATGCCAAAGAGGTGGAAAATGAGGCAATTATTACTTGTGGAGGCACATCTAAACTTGGTATTCCATTTTCCCTTATTTTAAGCATCTAATCCTCTATTTTTGTTTACAAAACACGTCTTATCATATTTCTTGTTTTCAATCCTTTGTAAGAGTTTAGTTTCTAAACCTTATTGATGAACAAATGCTTGAATTCTATTCATTTATGTAGTGAGTTATTTTAGGTTTTGAAATAAGTACCCAAATAACCTATTGTTGCAATGAATAATAGATCATTTTAAATCATTTAAGTTTTTTTCTAAATATGAACATTTTTTATATCTTTGAAATATTTTATAGGAATCCCGCCTATTATAGATTACATCCCTAAACATAAGTTAGGATGTCCATACCATTTGAAATAAATCACATGGTAATTTTTATCATTGAATTTATGTGAGTAAGAATTTGAATGAGCCTATGTTCTAACCTTGCTCCCCAAATAGTGAAATATTCACTATGTAAATTTGTATTGGCTAAAAAATGATCACTCATTAAGGATCAAACTATTTTTAAACAATAATAAGTGAAACTCCTCTTTTATTGCTCCTCGTGATTTTTTTTAATGAATAATATCCACCTTATGAAAGTGCTCAATCATTGATCGTAGACCTTGCCTTGTTGCATGAATTCTCTTATCACCTCCTTTCTTTCCATGTGGTGAATATCTATATTAATATCATAAAAAATTATCCAAGGTTCATTAATAAAATGGCATGATTGTGAATGAGACATTTTATCACTTTATAGAGATTAGTCATTTGGCCTTAAATCTTATTAATATAATTGTAAAAAGAGGAAAATATCCATTTATGAGCACTCTAGATTTGATTACGAATCTTGGTTTTCACACATAGAGTTTTAAAGAGGTTGGAATGCTATGTTTTATCTTATTATTTTTTTCAATGTTTTGATCTTCTCTTTTGGATCATCTTCATGCTAATGGTTAAATAACTCGTGTATTATAGTTTACAATATTCCTTTACAATTGTTAGTTATAATTGAGATTGCTAGCCCACATATTATTTACTTAAGGTAGTCTAATAGAGATTTTCACATTGTCTTTACCTATTGATACAATGCTAAGGTGTACAAGTTTTTTGTATATACACATGCTACCATATTGAATAAATCCAGAACTTACCAACAATATTTTCATTTTTCAATAAACCCTAAACTCACGACCAAAATTTCCATTCGGATACCTCTATTTAGCGAATTTGTGAGACCTGGAACTTACAATTTTTTGGAAGTTTGAACATGGAAAGAAAATTTAGAGTAATACATTTCAAAATTCCGTTTCACCACCCCCATTGGCCCATGGAATTCTATGCCAATCCTCCTGGGAATTCACATAGTTGGTGGGAATTTGTAGCTCTCCAATTCTTCAACATTTTTATGAATCAATCTTTGGTGCAACCATAGTTAGAGATTTTGATAAAAAAGACCGATTCATTGGCACAAATTTATATTGGATTACATGAAAGCTCCTCTCATAGATAGGTAAAATGATTATACTTTATAAAAGTTTCTACATCGTTTTGTGTATTTATTCAAAGAATTAGCTTTCATTGTGGAATTTACGTTTATTCTTTTCGCTGGATTTTGCATTTGTATTCATGAAATCATTGGAAACTTGTACATAGAGATTGTGAATATGCTCAAGGTAAAAGAACACAACAAAGACATGCACAAATGCAGTAAAATTTATTTTATGAAAGGTGAGATAGGAGAGTCCATAAAGATCATAGAAAATAGAATTGAGAAGGGAGCACGATTTGTCTCTCCAAGAAATTTGTCTCTATGAAAATATGTTAGTTGAAGAAATACACGATAAGTTAATAAATGTGTAAGAGGGATGGTACCAAAAAATTAGAATAGATCCCTGATGATTTGATGAACAGATTATGAGGCATCTTCATCAAGAGTTTGGAGCAAACAGTAAGTAGTCCTCAAGCTATAGTTAGTACAAACTCAAGTTGTTTTTCTCAATTTTGGTATATTGGTGTTATACGTTGTTTCTATTTTGTTTATTATAAGGACATAATTTATTTGGTTTGTACATTCCTAGAAGGATGTCGATGTATTGAATTGGCTATGTCCCTTTCCAATGGTATTTAGTGATCATTAAAGGAAAATAAAACTTGAATTGGAAATACCAATGAGAAAGATATTTTATCTAGAAGTCAATTTAGATAATAGAAAAAAAATATGGCATTTTATACTATATAAAAAATTTTGGGCTTCACCAATCAATAGAATTACTTTGATACATATTATCCTCAGCAGGCCAGTGTAATGAAAATTGCATATCAATTAACAATTCTATAATGATATTTTTTCTTTAGTTCGGAACAAGATAAAATCGTTCTTTAAAGTATGAATACACCGATAGCTTACAGATAGTGTACTAAGATACCATAAATATAGAGAAAGCTAGAGTTCGGAATTAAATTAAATACCCTTACCAAGGTGCCATTATTTCTATGCTCTGTCCCACTTGAATGGCATGTCAAATAGGGGTTTGTCTAAGTGCAAATACCAAGAGAATTTGGAGGAATATATACCTCTCGCCAATGGTACCTAGGCTAAAGGAAGTCCTTGTTATGTGATACATCCACAAACCTAAAAAGATGTTTCTCAAAGAAACTCCCATAATAAAAAAATAAAAGCACTCTTGGGTGATCTTTACCATAATCCTTTGAAGTGTCGAACTGGGAATTCCAACCTTTCAAAATAGAGTCCAACATGCTTTCTAAATTTGTAAGCTAACTGACACACTTATCTCAAAAAATTCTCAATTTCAACATTATGTGTTAACCAATCTTTACAACCTACTTCCCACTACCAGATGTATGAGTTGGCCCATAGATCTAATGAAAAAACCAATTTAGGAACTAAGGATGGAATCAAGGGATGCATTATTATAACATATGAACATATGAACATATAAGCCACACTTGAATCTCATAAATATATCAATCACATAAATCAATCAACCATAAGAGACAAGATATACCCTGGGAAAACCCTCCAAACATGGAGGATGAAAAACCCATCAATTCTTTGAGTATGATAGATAATGGTTTACAACATATAAGCAGGTTTCCTGATAAGAGATATCACCTCAGCGGTAGAGAAGAGAGATCCAATACATCATGATAATTAATTGTGTTTTTAGCTTACCATATGCCTAAAATATTAATAACAAGTCAAAACACCCTACATGCAAACTCTGGTGAATCACGACATGATTCTAGTGCACTGGTGAGCCTCCATGCAAACATTAGCATCCTTGCAGAACTAGTGTCAAGTCAGAACTTTGGATTCTTCTCCATGTACAAATATATGCACCCTTCCTTTCATTATTATATTTTAACTAAATGTTGGTTGGCTTGAACTGAGTCTTTTAAGATTTAACTGAATGTTTACTGACTTGAATTGAGTGTGAATTTGCTGAATTGAATGTGAACTAACTGAACTAATTTTGGACTAACTAAACTAAACTCAATCTTCAACTGAATGCATAAGCATACAGTTAGGAGGCTAACTAAATGTCTTTGGTGCTTTAAAATTAGTGTAATCCATGCTCAATTTCTATTATTATCTTTTGTAGGAAACTTTTTTTGTTAACTGATGCATGCTTTATTACAACTAATTAAGGCTTTACTAAATCCTTTACAAGTCGAGTTCACATGTGCAATTCAAATCCTTTCTCTTTCTCTTTTCTTTATCTCATTAATTAATTACTACATGGTCCATATGTGTATTAATTATTTATCCATCTTATCATATCATACTCAAAATAATTATCACACATATTGATGATTATATATATTACCCTGGGTCATATAATCGCATGATAAAGTAGATCACTTTAGAGGTAGTTAATCCCTAAAGGATACTTATAACACTCAGTGACCATGCTAGCAATATATCACATAGTATAACCACATGACATGATACAACACAAGTCTCTAGTCTTGATGCAACACACGACTCTAGTCTTGATACACCACAAGACCATCTCCAGTTAAGGATATCCATCTCATGAGGTACCATTTATGAGAATCATTTGACTTGATACGACACAAGTATACAGTCTTGATAAACCACAAGACCTCATCCTTTGATACAACATAAGGATACAGTCTCGATACAACACAAGACTTCAATCTTGATACAACATAGGATCACAATACATGCATCCCACCTCAATATATGAGGACATGTATAGGACTTGATACAATACAATGTCTTGAATTGATACAACACAAGTCCCTAACTTGATACAACAAAAGTCTTGGAGAATGACCCCTGATGTTTTACAATCAACATGGAAAAAGGTACAAAAAGGGATTAGAATCCATGAATTAACCATTTTCACCATTTTCTTTGATGCTCCACTTGTTGGAAAGTCCTCTTCATCCAAAAGCTAAAATTGGATCTTCATAAAAATGACCTCTTAAAGGCCTTTGGACTCGAAATTTTGTGTAGAGAAAATATAAAATTTATCTTTGCATACTAAATATGCACTTTTCATTGGTTGTCCCAATAAAAAATCATCTCTTCCATCTCTATCATATTGATGATCATGGATATCGGGGAACACAAAACCATCATACTCTAGCAAAATGCAACCATTGTATCCTGCCAATCTTCTATCTCATAGTAGCATTCTCTTTCCTTTTTATCATGGTTGTTTAGAAAGTGTATAAGCCAAATATGAAGGTATCCCTCTCTTTGATGATAATTTCCAAATTCATATTCAAGGTAGTATCCCTCTTGGCTATCATAGCTTCCTTCTTCTTTGATGCATGGTTGAATGTACTCCTTGTCTATGTAAAAAAACATGAGCCTTTGGAGTTTGCCACATTATTAGAACATACATTCTCATAAATAAAGTGATAAATTGATTCGACAAGAGGTATATTGCATTCATAGTTTGTGTTAGGAAACATAATTTTAAAATACTTTATCTCCCAAATCTAATACAATTTGGAAAAGAAAGTTTTCAAAACACTATCATCCCTAACAGAAAGGGGTCTCTCATGTAACTCCTTAATTTAATGACCTAAGTGATGGAAATGATGATTTCCCTTGCTTTTTTCATCCTGTTTAACACTATTTGCACAATCATAGTGGGGAAACCCATTTTCAACATTTTGTTTCAAGTTGCTACTCATGATACCTTTTCTATTAAAAAAAATCATGTCAATTTAAAAGTCATCCAACACATACTACTAATAGGGATTACGAAAGCCGATTTTATGGATTCCTGGGCATATTTATAAAATTATCCTTCATCTCGTTTAGGAAGATGTCTAGGGAAGCTTCTACTTGGTAATAAATTAGGCCTAAATGACTGCTCTTTATTCTCATAGAGGCTTGAGCAACAACACATTTGTGACAGGATAACCCAATAAGGTTTTTCAGGATTCGAGTGATCTTTTAAATTCATGAAAATGCCGAGATCATCCAGTGTTGATAATCTATCACAAAAGGGACATATGCTAGAAGCATTGAAACTTTTGCATGAAATGATAAAGCAAGTTTTCCTACCTGAGATCAATACTTACATTTTCTTGATAAATGGATTTTGTTCAAAGCAGCAGGTTCCGAAAGCACATATGGTTGGTATCTTATTACTTGACAAGGGTTACATTATAAATAGTGGATTTGTAGTGTGTTTATAAGTGCACTTTGTAGGTCTGTAGATGTGAATGAAGCTTTGAAGGCGTATAATTAGTTGGCATCTAAATGATATGTGGGCCATATATAGATACATGCAAGATTATGGTTGAAGCTCTTAACAACGCGAACAAAGTAAAAGAAGCCCAGTCTATATTGAGAAATTTTTATGCCGATGGTTCAAATGAAAATTTTCTTACATATAGAAATGAGATTAATTGGAAGGATATGGTATACGTAAACTTCTCATAAAAAATTCCTAAGGTACATCAACAATAATTTGGGTTGAGTGTGTGCAAGTTTGAGTGTTAGGAGTACCACAATTGGTATGCATTTACCATTCATATTCAGATTAGTGGCTAATAGATTAAGTGGATAAGACCATCCTTTTAGTTGGAAAGGGTGAGGTATTTGCAGTTTTGTTTTTATTTAGATCTCAGCTATAATATTTCAGAAATATAGGAGGGAAGAAAAAAAATTAGTTAACTATTTGTATACTCCTACCTAGTGCTACATGTCTAATATCCAACCATATCATTGCCAAACAATTTACTCCAATAAATTCAGAATGTTCAGTAATAGTATCCCGCATGGTTATTACATCCAAGTATAGATAAGCAAAAAGAGAGAGAATTCAAAATCACATAATTGCATTCTAAACCACCTAATTGTGATTTGTAAATCACAAGAAAATTTAGTTTCATTCCTCCATGATTCCTATTCCAAATGTTGTATATCCAGATGGTCTGTTTTAATGAACTATTTGGAATCTTGTATGCTTCGTTAAGGTGTTATGATTCTAAATAGCTGGAAAATCATCTACATTCTATGGAATAAAATCCTAAAAGGAAATAAATTTCTATGGCCCTTAATTGTAAGCTTTGAATCATTCAATCAATTTTAGAAAGTAATTGCTTTAGTGGGAATACGATAAATGTCCTATCATGCAAGACATGTTTATCTAGCTAATCTTTGCAACTTGTGTTCCGAAGTTTCTCTAGCGGTTCATTGTCCATTGAATTAGATGAAATTTGGAAGGAGGATGGTGTATAATTAAATGTTATTTTGAAATCTTGCAAACTAGGAAGCAAGTTTTAATTCCTATACAATATTTGGGTTTTATCTCGTACGCCTTCCACTTCTGCAGGATGGTGTAGATCTAAGAGAAGATAATTGTATTAATCTATTTTAATAAAATCAGATAGATGCCTCCGAAAAGGACTAGGTACTTCTTTTATTTGATAAAAATAAAGAGAAAAGATTCAATAACTTGGATAAAAATGAGCATATTGGTCGTAGGCATATATCAAGAAGCCTCTCTTCTCGATACAAGACTCCACTTTAATTCAAACTCTTGTAACCCTCAGAAGTCCTAAAGGAACATATCCCGTTCCAACACACCAATGCATACGTTTTGGTTTTCTGTAAGAGACAAAAATATTTTTATGTTTTCTACATGTATTAGTTATCATTTATAATCAATAACATCTAGCTATTAACTAGATTTGTTTTTTTTATATCATATTGTATCTATTTGGTTGTGGAGCTTGATCTTCCTGATTGAGATATATTATTGTGTCATCCGTATTTGGATCCTAGCACCTGATGGGGGGTGTGGGGGGGGTGGATTCCTTATCCCCCCCCCCCCCCCCCCTATA